>JAUESI010000008.1:373599-383609 GCA_032275145.1 Synergus laeviventris | reverse complement strand
TTTTACAGGTGGGTGTTTTTGAAAACCAAGCTGCAAAGAATTCATTCTTGATTAAATACCACAAATTTGCTCTTTTTTATTTTCTTATTTTATTCTGTAATACTGAGCAACGCCGGGTAAATTTCTGCTAGTACAATATAGATTGAAAAATAAATAATGTTCTTAATCATACTTAAAAAGGCTTCTTCTTCTTCTTTATATACAGGATTTCTCGAACTAAGTGCATTTACTAATTCCCCATGTGTCAAAGGATGCACTCTTAATTGTACCATTCGCTTTGTAGTCATCACCTAATATAAAATAATTTTTGTATTATAATTTTTGTATTGGAGAATTATTGCAAATCAATTTTTTTTGTAATCTTACTTCGTTGATTGCTGAAAGAACAGTCCCGATTGTAAAACCATCACAAACTTTTGCCATTCCTGAGGTATCGAATTGTCTGCTTATTCCAGAATACTAAAATTGATTAATAAAAAATATTAGTATGTAATTAAAAGGTTTCTTTTGGAGAATACAAATATTAAAAATATTCATTAATTTACTTTATAAAGTAACTCTTTCCAAACTAGAGACATGGAACCATAATCCGGTCTCGGAATGAAAATAACTTTATCATATGTTTGATACAAAAGTTTTTGATCCCCTTCCCAAGGACAGCTGGAAGTTCCAATAAGAATTACTCGTTCTTCATTTGTTATATTTTTCACTAGCTTCGGTAAATCTTTTTTCAGTCGTTTTGGATCAGTCTTATCAGTTTTCGGAACTTTCTTCACAAATGGTTTTTCTGCTCCATCCATAAAAATAATCGACGGTTGCAAGAGTTTCGAAACCTGCAATTCATTATTAATATTTTTCTCTATATTATATTTAAATATATTTAAAAAATTAATAAATTCGATATCGAAACCTGCCTTGGATATCAAATGCAATAACATAATTAGACCAGATTTTCCCGGATATTTACCAGCAATATTAGCTGGTGTTATGTCGAACAAAGTAGCTCCCAATTCGGTACAAATTGCATTTACTAACATTCTTTTCCCACTACCATGAGGTCCTGCTATCAAAATCGATCTTACTAGTGGAGTATGTTCTCTAACAGTTTCATTTCCCAGTGGAAGAATACAATATTCTGTCACAAGTTGTCTTATGTCTCCTGAAATGAATAAATTGATTTATTAATAATTCGAAACCATATTACGACTTATAAATAATAAGTATATTACCTAAAGGTGGTAAGGGGTCTTTTTCTTTTTCCCTCAGCTCAAAATTGGCAAAGGATTTTTCTCCCTTGAAGTAATTAAGTTTCACTTCAGGGTGAAGTTTGATGATACCATTGATAAGAAGTTCCTCGAAAAGTGATTCCAAGCTTCTATCAGGTGTAAGATCCTTTTCCTTTTTCTTCTTATTTTTCTTTCCACTTCGTCGAATTCGTTTTTGTGTCTTTTTCGATCTTCTTCCTTTAAAACCCCTGTCCCTGTCGAGAGCTGCTTGTAGAGCCTCTATATCACCTGAGAAATAAATTCTCAAATGATATTTTATAGATATATGACTTTTATGGCATTATAAATCAAAGTTCTCTTTTAAAGGTATTTTATTTATTTATTTTTTACTAGCAGAAATTTACCCGTCGTTGTCCTGGATTTTAAAGAATTATTTTTATCGTGATTTGATTTATAAGTTAATTTACCTCTAAGGCTATGATCAACGACAACTCTGACTTCATCTTCGACTTCCTTATATTTTTCAGCTTCAATCATATCAACGTAAGGTCGTTGTCCTTGGTTCATCGACTCGTCCTTGTTTTTCCAAATTTCCAAGTAAACTTCATTAGCATGTACAAGTTCAGGTAAGAAATTAGATGGAAAATGTTTTAAACACGATTCTGATTCATCTTCAGAACGATCTGGTTCACTTTCCTTTTTGCTTTTTGATTTTTTTGACCTTTTAGACTCTTTTGAAGAACCAGCCGTTGATTTACTGATTGTGCTTTCGGTTCCCTATTTAAGAAAATAATTGTATTTTTATTATTCCAATTTCAATATTTATTATAATGCATTTTTCATTACCTGTCTACTAAATATCATTCTAGAACCACCACTCTCAGCTGACGGAAGTTCAGGGATTTTTCCAGTTTGCTGAAAATAAGAATTTACATAGTTACGAATTTCTTTTCTAATATTTTCTTCAATCAGAGCACTCTTTTCTTTTTGGATTATCTCCTTCGACTCCTTCACAAGCTTCCCATAGAGTTCCTGATACTCATTTTGTTTTTCATATCTATCATAAAATAAATTTATTTATTTACAATTTTTAAGTTTTTATAGTTTTAATTTGTTTTTAAAGATATATTTTTCAATTCGCACCTGTACTGGACTATTTTTTCTGCCCGTCTCGCATTTTCTGTTACTACTTGACTTGGTTGAATCATCCCTGAAAAATAAAGATATGAATTTCATTTAACAATATCTTTCTTGGCTCTATATTATAAAATTAAATATTTTATATAAACCTATAAGTAACATTTCTTCAATTCGAAATTTTCGAATTTCTCTTCTAGTTGTGTAACCTCTCCAAATTTTCTGAATTCTTAAAGCTGCCGCTACATCATTTTCTTCTTCAGATTCTGCAGCTTCTTGCTTTATCGTCGATCTTTCCTTCATTTCTCGAATTTCTTTCATGAATTGAAATCGTAATCTTCCTTGTCTTGCTCTTTCGTGCGACTAAATAAATAGAAATTTAAAAAAGATAGAAAATTCCGTTTTTCATTCAATTATTTAAATATATCGAATAAAAATATACGAATCCGAATGAATCCGAGGTAATATGAACAAAATTTTCAATCTCAAATTTCATTCCAAATGCATCAGGGGTTAATTCGAACCAACTTTTCAATTGGCTTGGATAGGAATTTTTGTTTTGACTTCGGCTTCGAAATTAAAAGGATTCAGACGGATTTTTCTATCCGAAACTATCACCTGGGATTAACCTACTTGAATTAATCGTATAGCTTCAGCTTCAGTCATTCTTTTCGGTGTAACCACTTCATCCAAAGCCCCAATATTTCTCAAAGTATCCTCAATAAATTTTCGTCTTTCACGAATTTCTTTTTCACGTTCTCTTTGAAAATATTTAGGGATTTGAATTTCCACCTCCTGTGGAGTTATTTGATAATTCAATAAAATATCATCGTAATAACTGTGTTCCGAAAGATCAATTTCTACTAATTCGTGTTTCAATTCCAAAATTCTCCCCATTGTCGAATCCAGTATTTTTCTTATTAATATTCTTTTTTGGGGCTGCACTATTTGATCGTAACAAATTTCTAATTTATTAAAAATTGTGATGTACCTGACGTATAATTCTGATACAATATTATGAGCCCTTTTTCGATCTTTCGGTGGTTTTGCACTTTGTACATTTGTATCGAATTGTAAAACTTCATCGAGAGCTGATTGGGCCTCTATCCAAATCTCGTTGTATGTTTCGTTCGACATTTAAAATAAAATATTTGTAACTTTGAATGAAATTAAAATAGAAAATTATTTCTAACTTCTTAACAATTTTTATTGAGTAAAGTACTGAGGTGGAAATATAGGTGACTTTGTTACGCACCGTGTGGTAGAAAACAGGGGATCGTTACCAGGATACGTTCTACAACAGATGGTTACATATTATTGTGATGGTTCAATAAACTTGTAACTCTGATCAGTAAATAATTTTGCTTTATTTAAAAAAATTAATTATTTTAAATTATATTATACATTTAATTTAATTAATTTAGAATGATTCTTTAGAACTCTCTTCTTATTTATCCTAGAATTTTATACAAGATTTGAAAATTTCAGACAAATTTCAGTATTTTTCAAAAAAATTTAAGAAAGGATTGAAAAATATCTGATTGTATAAAATTGCAACGCATTTAAAAAGGAATGCTGGAATTTGACAAAATTTCAAATAATTACAAATTATTTTATAAACATTTAAAAATATTTATAAGTAAATTTAAAAACATTTCAATGATTTCAAAAGATTTTTCAAAAGTGAAAGTGTAAGTGAAAATCTTTAATTTTCAAATACCGCGGGGTAATTGGCGACACTGTCTCTCATTTGTGAGTTGCTCAGCTGGTTGCAGGTTGCACTTCTTACAAGTAGCTGGGCCTGGGCATCATTTATTCGTTTTCGTTTGCGAAACAAACTTTTTAGTAAAATCATAAAATTGTCTTTTTGTAATGAGAAAAAAGTGTTAATAACAATGTTGGCGGCACTAGGATTGGAGCAATTTGTAAATGACGTTCGGACGCTCTCAGCAGACGGTAGGAAATTCTATTAATCTTTTTTTTCCTTAATTGACAATGTAACCTAAAAATCAATCTACCGTCTCCAAAGAGTTAATACGTAAATTTTTTAAATAAGATTAATATTTTCCACAGAGTTTTAGTTCCGGGTTTTAAGTTCCTAAATAAATAGAATCATTTTAAAAATTTGTTAGAAGAGTAGTTTCTGTATGGATATTTTTCATGGTTTTTTTGATTTTGAAATTCTCAATCTTTCGATTTTCTTTTTACTTCATGAAATTTGTTTAACTTCTAGATTTGTTAATTACTTTTTACTAGTTTCGAAGAAATTTATTTTACCAAGGCAGTAACTATTGTAAAATAGTTTTCATTATTTGTCTTCTAATCTGTAATTTAAAAAAATGCAATTTTATCAGTATAATGTAAGTATCAGGAGAAGCTAATGTTTATTAATACTAGCAGAGTAAAAAAAATGATGCATTAGATATCTAAGTATCTTTTTTTTATATCACAATTGCACACTTTGATGTACTCTGCTTATATAACCATATAATAAAAGATGCAAATGATCTTTCTAGGTATTTTTTATAATTTTACAAACTTTTTATCTTTCTATTCAGGAAACTTCCAAGAGTTAGCAAATCGGATAACAACTTTCATACTCACCCTCAACAGACATAATCAACACCTTGATAATGTTTTGGAGACTTTTGATTTGAAACAACATTCCGTGGGGATTTTGGCAGTTATGGTCGCAAAGCTAACTACTATAGGTTTAGCCGATCCACCAAATGTAGTTAATTTTAAGCTTCTTCTCACCCAGATTCAAGAATTCATCGATGGCTGCGATGCTGATCAAGTTCGATACGTTTCTTTGACATGTAATTATTTTCCATACATTCAATTAAAATTCCTTGAGTAATCTAGTAAAAAAATTTTTAAGTAATTTAATAATTTGATACTTGCATTTATTACAGACTCAGAGCTATGCCACATGATCAAGACTTTGCTCATCGATTTTCAAATGCCGCTATGTGGGATAGAAATAATATGCCGAGCAATACGTAAGATTCAAAGCAACGAGAGCCAACTGACACCTATTCATGCTGATCTCTGCCAGCTTTGCCTTGTATCGAAATGTTTCAAGCCAGCTCTCGAGTTCCTGGACATCGATATCACAAACATTAGTGCCCCCGCGGAAGAGGACACGAAATATTTTTTACTCTACTATTACTACGGTGGAATGATATACACAGCTTTGAAAAACTACGACAGGGCCTTATACTTTTTTGAAGTTTGCGTTACGACTCCAGCGATGGCCGTAAGCCACATAATGCTCGAGGCTTACAAAAAATACACTCTTGTCTCGTTGATTTTAAACGGGAAGGTAGTTTTCTTACCTAGATTCACAAACTCAGCAGCACGACTTATGAAAAGATTGAGCCAGGCATACCAGGAAATAGCAACAGCGTATGCAACGAATAGTTGTGATGAAGTTCGAAAAGTTATTAACAAGTACCAAGAGCTTTTCACGAGAGACCAAAACCACGGGTTGGTTAAGCAGGTCCTCGGTTCTTTGTATAAGAAGAATATTCAGAGGCTCACAAATACTTTCCTAACGCTTAGCTTAACGGACGTTGCTAGCAGAGTTAAACTGGCTGGACCTCATGCTGCTGAGAAGCATATTCTGAACATGGTAGGTTCAAATTCAATTCTTAAGTTTTAAAATCCTATCTCATAGAAGAGATCGCCCTCATAATATTATAGTAATTATTAAATTCAATTACATATGTATATAATGTTGTTTTGGTGTCTATACATCTTATTTCTTTACTTCCTTTTTTCAGATCGAAGATGGGGAGATTTTTGCAACAATTAACCAAAAAGACGGGATGGTTATTTTTCACGATGATCCGGAAAAATACAATTCACCCAGGATGTTAGCGAAATTAGAAAAGGAAATGGCAACTTGTGTAGAGTTAGGCCGAAAGGTATTAGAAATGGAAGAAGAAGTGATAGTTTCGCCGCAATACGTTCGAAAAGCTCTTGGACAAAATGACCAGGACGATCAGGCAGCTTGCGCTCCTCCAATAAATGTCACGAATGTGCAAAGCCAGCACAAACACAACACCTACTCTATGTAATATAAACATACATGCCATTAAAAAAAAAAGCCAAGTAAAGGACTTCGTGAAAAGCGCGTTTTTCAGAAATTTAATAATATTCGTTTGCTTTTATACTTAATCTATATTTTCATTTTGAGTTTCTTCCTTACCCGTTATGTTTTGTAAATATTTATAAATTCATTTAATTACTACAGAAATTTCAATTGCAAAACTATTTTAGGGATCTCTCGCATCTGAAGCATGGTCTTTTTTTTTTGTTAGAATCGTGATATTTAATTAACAGTTTAAAAAAAAATGGGAAACTTGTCTATTCGTAATTTGTTGAAACGACTAGAATTATCTCAGCGAGATGTGCATCAATAAACTCTTGGGGAAAAAGCTCAATTTTATGCAATAGATAAGTGATTTTCGCTTTTTATAGCATAAATAATTGATACACTTAAAACTGAGAACTGAAAACTTATTACACAAAGAGTTGCAATTGTGTGCTTCATCTAAAAATACAGATTGGTAGAACTTTTGTAATATTACTTTAATAAAGTTATTGTGGTAAAACAACTGATTTAAACTGATCTTAATTTCATTTTTTGATACTGGAATGTTTCAGCATGAATAATTAGATAAAACAAGCTAAAAATAATAAATTAAATACCTTTATTACAAGAAGAGTTACATCTTTCTGCTTCCCAAAAAAACTGATAAAATAATCAATTTAGGCTAAAATTGTTTTGATATCGTCATAAACTCTAGAGTAAACTTGATCTTGACTATGCGTTCCTTCGAAAAACTTAATACTTTTGTACAAGTCTTTATTTTTCGTGATCGCATTTATGTGCTTTAAATACTCAGGCCATACAATTTCGTCGAAATATCCTGGGACGTCCGGCGGATCATATACACGAAATTCTCTACGATTCCAGCATTCTTCTTTCGTCAATGTGAGAAAGTACTTAATGTTGCATAAATCTGAAATAGGTTTGTAATCAAAAATCAGAAATCCCTCAACAATCAATACTTTGGTTTTGCTTTCCGGGAGTGTGGAATTCCTTTGAGGTTTCTCATTCACCAATTTGAGAATGTCTGAGTGCATTTTTTCCATATCGAGACTGGAAATAATGTCGTAGTTAATGTGATTGAGTTTTGGAATCCAAGTATGCTTTGAATCGTCAACTGGAAGAAAATAAGTATCTTGTTCAATTAGAATTGAATTCTTCAAATTCTCGTGAAGTTTTCTCGCGAGCGTCGTTTTTCCGCTGCACGTAGCACCTGATATGCCAATTATAAACCATCCCATCTTGGTTTTACTATGAGAGCTCTGATATAACTACTGCTTCTCTTGCTAAAAGTGTACTAAAACTAGAGAGCGGTAGCTAGTGTGGAATATTCAGTTCAAGGCTGTTATAATGATAGTTATCTACTCAAATTACGTAATCAATACTTGTATGTTTGTTTACTCGTATCTTTATCTAAACATGGATTTCTCATCGGAACGCATATTTTGAGAAATGATTTAGGTCTTTAAAGACATTTTATATATATTTAATAACCAATTGATGCGATTTTTAAAATCAAGCTTAATTTATCATCATTTGTCTTTCTTTTCTATAACTCGGCTATTAAGATAAGGTCTTATGTGATATGCAGTAAAAAGCATCAATCCGCCGATTAAACAAAACCCGCTGATGGCGGGAACCATGATGGCAGTGTTATTTGAGAAAAATAAGGACCTTAGTCGATTGTCGTCGATGAATGGCAAACCGATTACCCATATCGTGTAATACAAAAAAATGGCAGAAGTTAAAATTAACAATGCTTTGCCTTTTTCGTGGTCGCTGTCTAACATTACTCTTTGCGTCTTAGAGTAAATCGAATTGTTGAATATTAAGTTACTTTGTAAGGTATTCTTTCTCGAATTCCTTGAAATTTTCTTCGGTAAATGCAGTACCTTCTTCGTCACGTTTTTCTTCTTTATAAATGTAGCGTTTCTTCAATGCATGCTCCAGAAGCTGAAAAGTGTTAAATATATAAAATAATTAATTTCTGAAAAATTAATTTTAAGAAGGTGAAAATGTGAAAACCAACTTTATCTGCAGTTCCTGAATCCAGACGACTGCTTCCTAGTAAGATAAGTTTTTAAAAATATTTCCCTCGGTAGGATCTATTTTTGCATCCAGTCGTTTTTTCGCTTCGTGTACGTTTAATTTACTCGATCGATTTATTGATGTGTCCTTTTCTTTTATCAGAATTTAATAATTAAGCATCAATAACTTTACTCCGAAGTAAATGTCATTTAATCACCTCGGTTCTATAAAATATATCGAAGATTTAAATTTACAGGTTAAAATATATCTACAATTAACTAAATTTCTGCGAATTTGAATAACGTTCGATTAATATACTTAAAAAATATGAAGGAAAGGCTAAGTACTTGATATATTTTTTTTCAAATGGAAGTTAAACGATGGTTGGTAGGAATTAAATCTAATATTCCCTTATTTTTAATCATTTTTTTGACTTTGCCTATAAAGAAAAAAAAATGAATTCTCCTAATCGAACTATCATTTTTTTTGTTTATTATTTTTATAATTTTTGATTGGTAAACAGTCATGATCAAGCAGGTTCCTTCGCTGCATTGGTTGCATTAAAAAATTTGAATTAAACATAACCTAAAATTAAAACTTTACCTTGTTTTATTTCTTGTTCGTAATCTAATAGTTCTAAACTTTTATGCACAAGTGAATTAGACATTTCTATTGAAATAAAACCCTTTTTGGATATTTTTTTAACTGGAAAAACAGAGTAAAATTGTAAAACGCATGGATATTTTTTATATACACGTTTTTCACACAGAAGATGATATTTCGATATATCTCGATTGATATCGATTCTTGAAAAGTATCGAACAACTCCCCACTATAGAGCTGAAATGCGTATCACGTTTCTGTCACGTTTTGGATTCTTTACATTAAATATTTTCATCAAATTTCAGAAAAGCTGTGATCAGAAAATGATTGGTTAAAGAGATGTCTGAAAAGAACTCTGCACCATTCATATTGAATAATATATCACTGTCAGTTTCTTATATATCTTATAAGGTTATAAGTATCAGCCCGGTGCAGGTATAAGGCAGACCATAGGAGTATAAGAGATGGAGAGTTTATTTTTCACTGTCTATCTCTTTCACTCTTATATGGTCTACCTACCTGCTGGGACAATTATAGACATAGACAACATAGAAATACATAAGTATATTAATAAAGGCTAACCAGTTTGAGTGATTTGATGATATGCTTGGTTTTTCTCAAGGAAAATGGATATATTAAGTATAAATATCATTAAGTATTGATGAAGGCTATAACTAGCGGACAAATGTGTGGCTTCAGATAATGAATCCTATTCAAAACCACCTCATCTCTGTCAAAACTATAAGAGGTCCAAATCGGCTGGATTTTGTTTATGTTAAAACACTCTGACGCCAGTCGATGTTGATCGTAAAACCCTTCTGAGAACTAGGTTTAGTTCGCCATCATTCGCCATGCAGTGACACCCGTAGAAATTAAGGGAAATACGATTGGACAAATGA
>JAUESI010000008.1:355262-369579 GCA_032275145.1 Synergus laeviventris | reverse complement strand
TTGAGATTTATTGTCTCAAAATTTGAATTTTCGAAATGTTATAAGTCTGTCAATTTTTGTTTTATCGAAAAAAGTCATAAGGATAAATTGTTCGAAATTTTGAGTACTTCTAACATCAATACATAGAATTTGAAAATTAAAAAAATTTATTTCAAAAATTTTCAAAATACTCTAAATTTTTTTATTTTCATCCAAAATAGCTAGCTATAATGAACTTGACCATAATTTTTTAGGACACTAAAAGAGTCAATTTTATCAAAATTACATTCGTAAAAACATGTTTTTTGGGTTCAGGGGGTCACAAAACGTGGACATTTGTCAAAAAATTAGGGGGGGGGGTGAAATTTTACACAAATCTAATACATTCTCTGATGAGAATGTAAATATTAGTAGACACCCTGTTGTGCAACTTGCATTTTATTCGATTTATTTAAATTTTCCATATACAGCCATAGAGGTTCGATATAAGAGAAGTGTCATCTTTAGAACTCATCGGAAAATCAATCCAGGGCAGGTCCAGGGATGGGGGCAAGGCAGCTTGTCCCTAGATTTGAAATTTTCAGATAAGGTAATTGAAGTTCACTATAGAATGAGAGTGGAGAGGGAAGGGTAATTATTAGGTGCCCCCCCCAAGCCCTTCTTTAAATCGCCCCTGCATATATACGCAAATTGGATCACCGGAAGAAGAAATGTTTTTTATTTTCAGAATTCTCCTGTTATCTGTTAAACAATAATAATGAATGAGAGCAAGACTTGAGAAAATGGAGTTCATCCCTTTTTGCTTTCTATACTTCAATTAAGAACGTGCTTCATATAAATATAATGAGTTTCGATTTTCTTTTTCCCCTTTTACGCTTTGCTCCTTTATCTCAAAAACCCACTTTCTCTTGCCAACACGCTGTCGTCCATCCCAGTATATCCTCATGGAATACAAGCTTGTGAAAATTCTTGACGACAAGAGAATGATAAAACAGAGTGATAAAAGAAAGAGGGAGCTTGGAGGTATATATGGTATATAGAAAGAGATGCAGAGTCGGGAAAAAAATTTTATTAGTTTCTGGGAACGAAAGTCGAGGCAGATCTAGAATACAAATGATGTGGATAATAAAGGGAAAGAGTGGGTTGTGTCTTCATCACAGTTTACAATGTGGTTTATAATTACAGGCTTCCCTTTTTTTTTAAATCTAGAACCTTTTGAAATTTCTTAAAATTTTCTGAATTGTTTGGAATTTCCTGAAATCATTTGGAATCCATTAAAATCCACTTAAAAAATCTTTCCATACTTTAAAATCCTTGAAATATTTGAAAAAAAAAATTGCAAAAATTCTGCCTGCTTTTTTAAGACAATTTATTATGTTTCCAATTCATTATTGTAAAATCTCTTTTAAATATTCCTTTGAATGATTATGTCAAAGGAATTCTCGATTGATATTTTCAACGGCATTTAACTGCATTACAAATTGTATAGAGCCTCTTTCCGAATGATGTAGGATGCTAGGGCATATTTTATCTCATTTTACATTGTATATAACATAGTTATATTCTCATAAGAGTAAGTACTGAGTTTGATGAAGCGACGTTTGAAATTAGTGGCGCATACCAAATTTCGCTGTGAAACGTACGTTCTCTTGTGATAGGTTATCTCAGCAGAGAAGGTAATTGGTGCTGCTGCTTGTAGGATGGAGGATGGGAAATACGTCACTCGTCGATTTGCAATATTGCGCGACCCACAGCGACGTTCTCTGGTAAAGTTGACCTTTGATCCCTCTGCATCATGAATATACCACTGCCTATGGACCGTGGTTACCGCGTACATTACAGAAAGTCTCAGTATTTTCGGCAAATAATAGGACATCAAATTAACAAGGGCTTTAGATATATATGCGACACTTCATAAAACTCTCGAAACTGCTTCATCCTATTTAAGAGAAGTTTATAATTGAAAAATCAATTTATGTTATTATCGCGTGGGAATTCGTTTTGAGTAAGTTACGATTATAGAAAGAGAAACAGAAAACCATGCAGATGTAAATAACAAAAATAGTTAATATAATGTGCTTCTAACCGGGAAAACTCTGAATATATTAGTAAGATTTTAAATACATTAGACAAGTAACTAGATGAGAATATTTTAAGACTATAGTTTCGATCTCTGATTCGCATAATTTATTGTTCCTCGTTCAATTGGCATGTCGCTTGATGTCCACTAATGACTTCGTGACTCTTCAAGTTCCTCAAAGGCTACTTCCAAGTCTGATTCCTCGTAAATTGTTTGAAAGGGACATGCAATCCTCCTCCGTGCTTCAGGAGTGTCTCTACTAGTTATACATGTCTTGCATAACATTACTCCCAAAAAGAAATGAAGAAATCCTTTACATAATGTGCCGCTGTTCATTTCTTTTTGCGAAAAACGAATTTGTTAAGAGAAAATGTCGGAGATGAGAAAAGAAACAAGTGGTGGATTGCTGGAAACAAACAAGCGGAGGCTAGTTGGACTTTAAAAGTGCCATTATGTTTTCACATCTTTCGCATTCCACCCCACTTGTCGTTCCAAAGGCTCTCTTAATCTATTTTCGCGGTCCTGATCCATTGCTACTGTTTCAGTGGTCGCAGCAACAACTTTCCTTGCCTTGTATTATGGTAAACGAGACATCGCAAGGTAGCCTGTCAGTCAGGAATGCCCTTCTATCTTTACTTCTCCTTTTATGCTTCTACTACGACACTACTGTTTATTTTTTTCCCCTCTTTTTGTATTACTTCTTCTTCGTCCATCCCTTGGGATATCAAGGCAGCTATTCGATCTATAAACTCTTAATGACAATCAAATTCTTTCTTCACAAATTTTACATTGCTTTTATCGTTTCCCGGTAAACCAAAGCCTTCGAACTCACACACTGTTTTACTTTACTTTAATTATATTTTTGACAAACCATAAAAAAATCTTAATTTTCACCTTTGTCTAGACCTCAGTTAACTCACAATATCTATTGTAGCATTAATCCTTTTAAAACACTTAAAAAAACTTCTGTCTTAAATTCTTGATTCATGTACGACGAAAGGATAGGACCACTGAGTTTTTAATTTTTACAAAAAATTTAATTCACTTGTTGGAAACAATAATAGTGCACAGACTTAAAGAACGTAAACCCGGACGCCTGTGAACTATTATTTTTTTTTAAAGTAAAAATTGTGAGAAAGAAAGGGGTTTTTTTAAATTTGTTCATATGGTAATTACCACATGCCCTTAATTAAAAAGATGCGAAACTCGCATCGTTTGACATTTCTCCCCACAGAAAAGTTGAAAAAACATAATTTTACAGCAGAGAAGTAAAGTTTCGAATGGTGAGATAAAATACGAGTCACTGTTGAATGAAACTTCACGACCATAATTAAATAACGAATTTCCATACAACATAATGCGCCGTGTCGAGCCTGAGCAGGGGGGCGGAAGTAAAAAGCTCTCAATTACGAAGGAACACGCTTGGGATTTCGTTCAAACGAAACGCGTTCGTTCAATCGAAACACAAACGTTTGTTTTCGCGTAACTCAGTTCATTTAACACTGGCAAAGCAATTTACTCGAAGCGCCGCGAAGAGCATCAATTAACGCTCGCAGAAAATAATTATTACAGGTCGCATCGTCGCTGCTTTCCTTTTGGCTCGGACTTCTGTGGTAACAATGTGTCTATCTCAATTTAATGACCATTCGAAATTTTCAGATCGGTTTCAACAAAATAACCCGAGTGGATGTGTATATCATCATCACGAAATATTTTCTCAAACCATACTCAAAAAAATACCCCTCCCCCCATGTTACGTCATAACAATTTGTTGTCTCTTTAAAATCTTTAAGCATAAGTTTTAGAATTTAATGTAAAGGTGAGAAAAACCTAACCTAAAAGGATTTCTGATTTTCTGCGTATTTTCCAGACATCTGCTCTGCTAAAAAGATCTATAAATGTATTTTATATCTTTATGACGGTTCTTCCCGTCAGGAAAGTCTAGTTCCGGATTTTATATGTTTATGTTTTCTCCATTCTCTTTTTACTTTCGATAATCCTCTACTTTTGAGTGCGAACTCGATTTTCTAATTGAATCAACTACAGATGATTTTAAGTAGCCTTTAATGTTTATTACCCTGTCGCCAGATCCCTTTTTTACTATCCCTTCCTTCAAGAAATTGCTATCTCCATCCTCTTCCTAAATTTTCCTCCTTTTTTAACACTTCGACTGGTTTGTACTTAAAACGAGCACACTTATTCTTGTACCTTCGATGAACAAACTATTCTCGGTAACAGCCGATCTATTCGTAAAATATTGTGCTGAAGCTCGCGCGCAGTAAAAATAATCATTCCGTAATACGTTGTCCTCTTAATATAATATTTTAGTGTATGTGAATAAAAAAACATTTTAAACTTACCAACAACAATTTTATTTCACCACCACAAAACACCCCGCCTCCTTATTCATTTATATTTGGTTTCAATGTGTGATATACAAACAGTTCTATAAATCATAATAATTCTTGAAATAATAATTTTCGAAAACGGTCCATTTCAGTTTATTTTCAGAAATATCAAACTCTAGAGTATTATTTAGACAATTTTTGAATAATACACATTATTTAAATAATACATAATACATAATACATAATATAAGAAAACGTATCTTGGCTTTTATTTTTTATGTGTTACGCGCGGTGAAGAGGGGTGGGGGAGGCACAAAAAGTGTGTATTCTGAAATTTAAAACATTGTAGATCTTACATTTTATAATGAGCTTCATTATTTTCAAAATCCGTCTCAGAATCTTGATCCTAGATGTCGATTTTCTCAGGTTACAAAGAATTTGTCAGTGTAACTTTTTTGTGGTTCTTCTCTTCCGGCTTCTTTTTCATCTTGCAAGCTCTCCATCCATATCTCTTCATCTCATCTCTTTTTCTCTCTCTTTCTCTCTCTCGTCCCTCCTACTCCAGCTGCCTCCTACTCGACCTTCCTTTGGGCCTCTCATGCCCCTGACCACTTCAAGTCTTCTTCTGACTGCGTTTTAACCTGGTCGGACAATCCTCGCTCCACTTCTTCACCAGTCGCGGGTGTCGTTCCTGGATTAGATCACTCTCTGCCTGCTCTCGTTCTCCTTCCTCCTAAATCTTATCTTCCTTTTTTACTCCTTTATCTTTGTCATTTTTTTTTTCAATTCTTCTTTAATTTTATTTTTGTTCCTCTTCCTCTTCCTACTGCCCGACAATATACAAGACTGAGCTTCCTACATATCTGCCCCCACTTCTGTTTCTCCATCGCATCCACCGTGAAAGCGCTTCAATAAGACCAGCGCTTCTTCGTCCTTTCGCTGGAGTTCCGCCGGAAGGATCTCTTCGACAAGGTCTTCTTGCCTCCATCGCGAAAATGGTCCCATCTTCTTACAATTCGATTATTTCCTGAAAAATGTTATTAAAACGCAGACCTTTTACATGTTTTTCATTCTAACATTTATTATTTTTGGATTTTTCAAAATTGGAGAACTGGAGGAAATCTTTCCTCTCGAGTTATTCCTTCTTGTTGAGAGTCATGGCGGGAAAACTTGATTCAGATATCTCTCCTCCAGAAATGTAATCCGGAAGTCTGCGATTTATTTTGAAGGTGTCGTCAACATCTGTGCTTTTGTGTTGAATTCAGTGACATTGTCGTCAATAGTGTAGAAGAGTGGAAATGCAATTTGGCTGAGTAACTTGGCACGTGCTTCCGACAGTGAAACTTCGACGAGAAAGTGCGACTGCGCGATGGAAGGGATTATTTTGTGAATGGGAGAATATTATACTGAATTCGATTTTGATGGAAATTAGGGGAAAGATTTCAGGTTCAAAAGATCGTGATTCGTGAAATATTGTGTGTGGTGAGTGCGAGTTTTTGTCTGAGGATTTGGAATTATGGTTCTTGTTACTTTTGTGGATAAACTGGCGGGCCTCTTCAAAAATTGGTGTATGTATCTCCATCCAGTTTTTTCATTCCATGATTTTCACGTTACGCGGACGCTTTTCTCAAAATGAAAAATATCTTGAAATCTCTTGAAAAACCTTAAAATCAAAAAATAGTTTCTGGCTCCTTTATAACTCTTTTTTATCATATAGGACTTTTTCAGTTTTTAGTTCCGGCATTGGTATCGCACAAAAGGGAATTTAATCTTCCACGTTTCACGACGAGTAATCGTATATATATGTGTATATAAATATGTATATATATTATATATATATAGATATATGTGTAGTCCAGTTACGTATAGTTGGTAGAATGATTCACTCGGACAGAGGCTGCTTTTTAGCCTCTTTTTATTTGCTAGCGTCTGTGTATTTACCGACGGTTAGTTCCGGGCCATGAAGAAGCGATTACCTGTAATGAAGTTATGAGGAATGAAAGAGACGGCGAAAAAAAAGGAAGGAGAATCGCAGAAAATGACATAAAGAAACACCAGAGTCGAAAAGAGATGAAAAGGATGCTTGTCTATAAAACGGAAAAATAGGAAAAGAGGTTTTCTTAAATTCTTTAAAGTCCATTAAATCTCTGGAAATCTTCTGAAATCCCATAAATTCTTTGAAATCTTTATGTAACTTTATTTTTGAACTCATTTTATATCCTTAAAATTATGTATACACACTTCGAGACTTTTAATCTAGTTTTTTATGTTAGATTTAGTTTTGTGACTATTACAATGAAATTATTGAATACATGAAAATTCATCAATTTTATTCCATTTACTTAGAACTAGAGAATGGAGAATGCGTTTTTCTCATAAACGTTTTCGATTTGCATGTGTCGACTGCCGAGCTATTTGATTGCGGGCTTAATTCGAAAATTATACGTTTAATCGGCGGCTCCCATCGATACCTTTCTGTTCTGGACCACGCTAGGTAAATATTCATTAGATGACCTACCGCTTTCTGATTTGCATATCACAATCAACGTCATATCATTGACGATGTCCAGTTTTCAGACAATGAGCAGCGAAACGTGATGTCGCTATAATCACTCGATCGTTGAGTGACTTTTTATTTCTTTGTTTGCAATCACTTCTTCGGCGTGATTATTTTATTTTGCGTCCACATGAAAAGGTGAAATTAAAATAATTATTTCGAATTTCAATATCTCGTTCTTCAAAATTAGACAACGTGTCAAAGTATCCACGTCTCAAGAAAAGATTTATGTCAAATCGAAGAAACCTGTTTTGATGGATCGACTACGGAATTTATAGCTGTCATCGTCAAAACACTTTGAAAACAATTCCTTAATTTCAAGCGTTCGTGGACATTATTGAGTCACTTTGTGGGATGAAGTAATTTTGTGTCGAAGGAAGAGATTTCTTTATTTGATTTCGTATGGAAGCTTACATTTTTTAGGGGATTGAGATATTATAATTAGTCTGCTGGGAAGGTAATAAATAATAAATTCTTTAAGGAGGGGTCACTTGTAAATTGTAAGATACGAATTAGGTTTGAAACTCCTACGACTTCTACAAACGGTCTTATTCGAACTCGGCGTGTGCGCGACGACTGATTGAACGATTAATCAAAGGGAGAAAAAGAGCGACTGAGTGGGATAAGGGAAAGGGAGATTCGCGCTCAATTAACTGGCATCAAGCACCTTCGAGAGCCATCCTCCAATTAATTATTGCCCTCGGTCGAGTACCTTCAATTTTTTGCCTAATTCCAAACATCATTGAAGCATAATTTTTTAAACAGAATGCTGACTCAAAGATCTTGAAAAATTGCCTCTCTCAATTTTCATTCATTCTTTCCGAAATTTAATAGTGATTTTTAAAACAGTTCAAAAGGGTTATTAAAAGATTTTAGGTGCATTAAAAAGTCGTTAAAGGACTTAATATATTTCAAAAGATGTCAAGTGTTTATAACAAGTTTCAAGTGTGTTTAAGAAATTTCAATAAATTTTGAGATATTTCAATTAATTTTAATTACATTTCAATGGATTTTAAGCCACAATATATTCTAACAGAATAAAGTTTATATTTAGTTTAGTTGAGTTGATAACATATTTTAAATATTCGATTAAATCATCATTTCAAAAAAATATAGAGTGGTTTCACATGTTTCCTGATAGACCCAATGATGCCATAAAAAATTCATATAGAAGTGATAAAGGCAAGTTTTATTAGGACCCTTTTTATTATTTCGGCGTTGGAAATTTTTTACGAGAAGAACTTAAAATAAATAAACCTATGGTACTACTGGGCTCCTCGCATATGGGTGCAAAAATGGGAATCAAATTTTTACGGTTTCTAGCTTTGCGAGTAATGTAGCACTTGAAGAGAAAAGAAGACTGAAGCTAAAAATGCGCTCAATAAGGAGCAAAAACGGTTATTAAGTCATTCTAAAAATATCTAATGAGCACTCCGAACATTTTTCTCTTTTCTACTTCACATGATTTTCATTTTTTTTTCTTACCCGTATTTTATTTGAGCTTTGTCGTATGAAATTTTCGAGATTATCGTTCAAGTTTACGTGTGGAAACTGAAAATTCTTGCTAAGGCGACAAAGATTCCAGAGGCGTATTTAAGACTTTTTTTTTGTTCTACAATTTCACTTCTTCTTTCTTGCTCGCCTGGGAAAATGCTTTGTGCCTTTTTCTTTCTGTCTGACTTTCTTTCGTGCGATCTGGAACTTTCAGAAGAAGTTTTAAGTTTCTCTCGTACGGCTAATCCTAAAAGGTGGCGGTTTAATAAACCGCGATCGGAATTCACGCAGTTGAAAATGGACGACGCTCGATCCGACTTTGAACGGGGTTTTAATCGCAGCTCGTTAATCGACTTTCCGTCCACCTCGCAGTCTCCGGATCGAGTAAGTGAATTACGAGAAATTGAAAAGCTAATAAAGCCCGTACCGGCATCAGAAAATTTGTTTCAGTTACGTTAGGTTTATTTTCACGGGATTCACTTACGTCACGAATGTACGAGACGGACAAGCTTGAAAAAATAATTTGCACTGAGATAAACTCTATTTTTCGATTGAAATGAAGTTATTTATAATTCTCATGTATAATGTATAATTCAGAACCTTTCGTAATTAATTATGCCTCTCTACTTTAAAGAACCCAAAAACAAGCTTTCCGCCTTAACCAATCTATATGCACTTTATCCAACATATCCCCTGAAACTGGAACCTGCCGATTAAGAACGGACAAGTATATTTGTCTGAAGAAAGATTCACGTACTATAAGATTGCTCATAATCGACTATACGACTTGTTATACGCAGCAGGTACATTTGCATATGATTAACATAAATAAAACGAGGTAAAGATATAAATGCATGGCTGGTAAAGCAAAAAGTGAAAAGCTTAGGTAAATATTTAACGAGTGTCTTCACTGGGTGAGTGAGCATAACGGGTGTCAAAAATTGTATCCAGAGAAAATTGCTAGGAAGACACAAATCACGATTCAAGCGAATGTTTATCACCGACGATGCGACATATGAATGGACCGTAACCGACGCACGGGAGGGAATTTTTTGCTCTCGCTTCATTTCATGCGGGTTTATTTTGCTCTCAAAAAACTAATAGTTGATGTTTACAAAAAATTATACATAAACAATAGACGGTGGAAAAACTTTGCATTAACATTTTTCAGCTCGTCAGTAATTTTTTTTTGAAATACCCTCAAATCTTTTTAATAACTTTAAAATTCCTTGGAATTCTTTAAAGTCACTTTAAATCTTTTGCAATCTAGCAATCTGGCAATCAAACTTTTGGAAAGTTGCAAAGATTGGATTTTTCCAGTTAATGGACATCTTTATTAAAAAACTGTTGAACGTATATTTATATGAAAACGTTTTCGAAGTATCGTTTTCCGAGGGGATAAATCATTCGAAATGGGAAGGCGGAGATCCTTTTGCAAATTTCTTGAATCTGCTCCGAATCGATTGATGTGAATCGGAAAGTACGTGTTGTAGATATTTGATCGATAATCCATTGATACACCCTGTTTATTCTAAGTACTTGTAAGCACAAGCCATTATCAGGCTATGCTTGAAGTATATTATAATACAATGGCACAGCTTATCCCCTTCGACGTGTAGGTTCAGGGATGCGTTCAGTTCTAGAAAGGCTCTTTGGCTCAGTTTACTCGAGAGTACATACGATGATCCTTGTTACAGGAATTTCCAAGGACTCATGACACTTTTTACCTTTTGCAGTGTTTACTTGTGTCAATTCAAGGTTTTGTTTCTTTAGTAAAAAGGGCGCTGACACGAGTCAGCTCAATGTAAAATCTATCTTACAAGTTGTTACATAATATGAAATAATAATAACGTACCAAGATATTGATGAAAAACAGTTAAATTTGACTTTATTAAAATTTCGAACGTATTCAAAATGCAAATTACATATTACCGAAAATTGACAAATTATACTTAGTTCTGTTTGGGGCGGACTCAGTGATAATTATATACATGGCAGTTGCTTGATGAGCAGATGCAAAATAATTGACATCTCCGTAACAGTTTGGAATCACTTCCAACATATGAAAACGCATATCTGGATCTGCAGGAAATGCTGATGGATGTGATTCTTAGAGTATCCATAAAATTGTCCACAGTAGATTTTTTAAAGATATTTTCAAAGTGCTTGGGAACAATTTAAAATATCTTGAAATCTCTTCAAAAAAAATCTTTAAAATTTCTTGAAATTTTCTGAAATCTGTAGAAATATTTTCGAAATCCTTCTGATGACTCTGTGAAGCCTAAAAATCCCTGGAAATACCTAAAATGATGTAAAATCTCTTAGTAAAATATACAAAATTCTCTCTTGATATTGGATATCCTAGCTGGAATTTCGAAGAGAATTGAAAGAGTCTCATATTCCTAAATATCTAATTTTCATCAAATATTATGTCATAGTTAAAATTGGAGGAAACCCTTTGACCATCGTGTTCAAATAAATTGCGTCCGGATTTGCGATACGTACGGCGTTGCGTTGTCTCGTTGCGCGTAACTGAATTCCAGTTTCGAGCGGGCTTACACCTGGCCCTATGCATACGTATGCGCATACTTTACGCTCTTCTACGTATGTGTATGGTTTTGCATTTACATTGCATTTTATTATTTAGATTTTCGCCTTTGTTTTGTAGCCTTTCAAATGCCGCTTCTCCTGCTTCATTCCCGCCGCACATTGCGAGTTATTATCTACCACCCTTTTGGCCGGTCTGTGTCACACTGATAGTAATTGACAAAAAAAAACTGGAAAAAAATTCCTTTTATTTTTTTCGTGCCCATGTATTTTAATTGATGTCTCTATGAATAATGAAAATTCATTTAGCTGACAAATTTAATGCTGTGAATTATAAATTTAATGGATATGGGGAAAATAAATGTATATATTTGCGTTTATGATTTAATTCATATTTGAGAGTGAATGTCTACCTAATTTTTTTTCTTGATACTTAGAAGTTAACTGGTTTGAGAATTTTCGTAGTGTTTATTATTATTGCTTTGTCATGGTTTATTATTCCTAAGTGATTTAACTTCAGTGATTATGCACCTATAAAGGACTGTCTGTGCTACTCGATCCTCTTATGGTGTTGTGGGAAATGAAGAGTCGGATGACAAAATCGTTTTGAAAACGATTTTCAAAAACTTTCTAAATATTTGTTTCTGCGTGTGTCCAAGTGGCAGGATTAGCTCAACTATCATTTCATTCTTTTCGTAGATGACTAAAAGTTATACCCTCGTTCGTCTGTGCCAGATATATCTTTCATTACTTCCGCAACAATTTGAAATATGCTTTTCTAAAAATCGGAATTACGAAAATTATAAACACCATTAAATGTATTTTTATTATCTATAATTATAATCTGGAAACGTGCGTGTAACTCGAAAGGAATTCTAAGTTTAGTTTCCAGAGGGAATCTGATCAAAGGAGATTTTCGATCGACCCTTGTTCGAAGAACGTTGAGATTCTTACTTTCAATCTGATGGATCAAGCGTTTTATCAAATCGACGTGACTGATCTCGTATCGTGTATCGTTGCTTGCTGGAAGTGCTCACTTTTTCTAATCCTTAAATCAACTTTCATATGCTTCTATATTTATAATATTTTAATTTGCGAGTAAAAGTAAAAATAGTAAGTAGGATAATGTTGGTCGTGTGGTCTAATTAAAAAATTGGTTCGAAGTCATCAGACATTCTCAATGTTCCACGAGCACAATGATCTTGATCTGTCTTGCGATAAGTACGAGGGTCGAAGATTAAAGCTGAGCTCACAAGTGTCTTATTTCTCGTTCTTGCCCTCACACGGAACAAGGGCCTAACGACGATACTGCGATAACGATACGTGCATGCCCACTCGACTTCTATGGTGCCTACGTATACCGATTTTGCATCCTATAACGATACCCTTTACCACGACCAAGTACATCATGTTTCATTAATGACCTTGAGAAAAACAATCTCGTAAATTAAAACTCGCAGGGATAACATCAAGTATTCAATTCGTTCAATTCTAAATATCATTTAATTATAGGTATGGCATCTTTAGGTTTGTATTCTTTTCTAACTGGTTTTATTTTTATGCTACTTTCCATCCTTCGAACGTCCTTTTAAGGCAGTATTCTACTTTGAACGCTCGAAAAAAAAAACTATTTTTGTGAATTTTTCCTGAGATTATTAAGGATAATATCGATATGGGACTTGTGTTGACGAGCAACAATTTTTTATAAAATATGTATTTTTGTACAATATTTTTATGTTCACATTTTATAAGTACGATTCTCAATCTGAAGAGGGTTTTAGGCTAAGACAGATATTTTTATAATTTTTCGCCTGAAATATTTGTATCTGCATTTCTGGTAGTTCAGCTTATGCTTATAAATTTCTAGATATACTTTTGGGATTTTTCCCACAGGGTTAATGACATCAGTCTAAGGAATTTCCAAATGCATTCGATTTAGTTCAACCAATCATATTTGAATATGAAACCCTCTCTACCTTCTAAAATTGTAAGCACGAGAGAGGGCAGATATCCATGAGCTATCGGACACGACAGGTCGAGCTCTCATATTTCAAATTTGTATTTCCTCCTTCAATAAACAATTATCATTATATTAATTAAATTCGATAGTGGCAAAGTGCGTCATTTCATTTTTCCTACGTCCGAAAAACTTGTTAGCCTTAATAAATCTTTTATTTTATGTACTTTTTATACATATAAACGTCAGTCAAAGTTAACTCCTCAAAAAGTAGCGCTGTTGTAAATCTCTTAAAAACGACTGAACCATTTGTTATGAAATTTTATGTGGTTCAAATTTCATAACAATCGCTTCAGTAGTTTTTGGGATATTTACAACAGCGCTACTTTTTGAGGAGTTGATTTTGACTCACTAACTACATCGAGATCATTATTAATAATGTCAGAAAAAATTGACAAAAATGGCTTTTTTTCGAGCGCTCAAACTTACTTTTCTCGGCATATAGGTATTCTGCACAGTATTCATGTAATATATTTACGTGCGCACGCGTCCGCTGATATAACACGTGGGACACGTGTATACTCCACTATACATGCAATTTTCTGCAGTTGCAACTGCAACTGCAAGTGCAACTGCAATTCCACACAACCACCGAAAAAAATTAAACTTTTACTACCTAATCTCTCATCTTAGATGCAACCGAACCCCTTTTAAGTACTTATATAGCTACGGAGGAAACTGCTTTTGCATTCGTGCGTCGCCCCGTATTCACCACGCTTCGATGCCGACGATTAGGTCTGAACTTCGAAATGCACTTAAAGTCACGCTATTGCGGTGAATTGATTTGTACCAATCAAAAACCCCAATCTAGGATTCAAACCGTACTTCCCGAAAGAACAAATCCCTCTTTAGAAAAATTTCACACTGATTTAAAAAAATTTTAGATAAATTATAATTTCAGAGAATTCATAATATTTACATGGATTTCAACGGATTTTTGAGTAACCTAAACCAATATCACAAATATTTCACAGAAGATTTCTACATATTTAAGTGATTTTAAACAATAATAGAAAATTCATTTCAATAAAAGGAACTTTCTTGAAATCTTTTAAAATTTCTTGAGCTCTTTTTGAATTCTGTTTTGTGTTGTTTTACTCGAAGGACCAATGTTTTGTGTTGTTTTGTGTAAATAATTTTCGTTATATTCACTAAAGATCGTTTTATTTAGGAATATAATTACACGTTTAGATACAGAATGAAGACTTGAGTTTGAAAATGCTGCTGCCTAGGGAAACAACGATTTCCCTCTTTATTGGAAAAGGTACACCAAGGCCGAACGGTACGGCGGAAAA
>JAUESI010000008.1:318332-330507 GCA_032275145.1 Synergus laeviventris | reverse complement strand
AATGAAAACTGCCTTTAAATTTGGAAATAGCAAGTTTAATCCTGAAGATAGGCTGGAGTTTGTGGATATTAATGGCGAGAAATCTTAATCCTGGGCCCCCCGGGATCTGCAGAAACTCGACTTTAGTTTGCGGGCCTAGAAAAGATCCCCTTCTGCATGCTTACTCCTTTGCCACCTCTTCTTCGTGGACTCGTCGAGGTTCAGAGGATGGGGGTCGGGAAGTGCAGTAGAAAAACAAGAAGTGGGAGTAAGAAGGGCCTCGAGAAACGAGGACCGACCTACGAGGCCTCACGCTAATATTGCAGCCGCGGTTGCATTGTTTACGACGCATTGGGATGCCCGTGGCAGCCATATTGGATTCCTCTCGCGGCTGTAGATCAAAATTATAAGGCGGAACACGCCTCGGGTCCAAAGATTCTCCTGCGCTCCTCTTTGGGTCTTGCTCTTCTCAACTGCAGACGATTCAGTCTTTTCAGAAAACAAACAGGTGTTGTTTGTAAATAAATGAAAGCGGATCCCGATTCGGAAATTGAGCCAGATATTATCATTTCTGAGGGTTAACTCTCATTAATTCGTCTTAGAATTTTCAGATATTCAACTACATTTTTGTATACGTTTGGAAATATTAGAAGAATTATTTTCCTATTACTATAACAGTAATTGATGTTCTTATAGGTTTATTACCATTAACTAGAATTTAATATGTTGCTTTTATTTATTGTAAAAATCATTTAGCTTACTTGTTAGCGAGTTAAGATTCTGACGAGAAGTTGGTGAGTTAGTTATTGTAAAACTATCCTTATGGTACTTGAATAGTATCATGCGGATCCTTAGTGTAGTGATGCATGCAAACATGAAGACTATACCTAGAGTACAAACGATAATGGAAAACAATATATTATGTTACTGTAATGAGCACCTATTTAACTTGACTCTGGTATCATGCAGGAAAACCTAGGGCTGATGATAACCACCTATTATGCAGAACGAAGAACCATCGAATTAAGATGTTCTTACCAGTGATAAATTGGCGAAGGTTGTTGAATATGCCAATTATACATTGTACACGTTTGTTGAGAGAAGCTACTGATTCTAGATATTTAGATTTTAAAGTCTTCTAGCCTTCCAGATAGAAGCAATTTTAGTATATTTATTAAACATAACACAGAAAATTCCAAGGATATTTTCTATCCTAAAAGTGGATAGAAATACTGCATTTATCCGTCGCCTGATAATTTTTACAGCTATGGAAAATACCAGAAAATACCTTGAAATCTTTTGAAATCCCTTGCATTACTTAAAAATATTTGGAAATCACTTTTAAGTATTTTAAAATCTTTCCAAATATTAAAAATTTTTTCAAATCCCTTGAAGTCTTTTAATGTCTTTCGAAATGTTTGAAAAATCTAGACAATTCTTAAATTATTAAATCTTATATAATCTGTTGTAACCTCAATTTCTAAAGATTTCACAAGTGGTTAGCCACTCGTCTAAAACTGGAAAATCTAAACTCTTGCATAAAAAGCAACCCCATTCTGCGCCAGTATTTCGCAAGAAGTCTTTAAGATTTAAAGAGCGAATCACTTGTCAGTGAGGGTAACCGGTGAAGCGGAGCGGGTTGCAAAGGCAGTGCAGACGTGAAGATGCCTGCCCTGCGGAGTGTCTAGGGTCTCACAATTTTTCTGCAGCATCCGTGAGTGGCGGTCCAGTCGGGGCCCGCCGACCCCCACTCTTCTCTTTTTCTCGTTCTTTCTCTACTCGAGAGGCCCAGGGCCCGACGAACTGCGCGCCTCCGGGTAGCGTTTCAGCTAACTTCAGCTTCCCGATGGGCCTTTTGACCGCGACTTATGCTACCTGATGCCTGGCTCGGCTCGGAGTTACGTTAAACACACCTTAGAAGAGATAGGACCCAACTCGCTTGTGGGTTCCGACCAACAATGACGCCCAGTTCAGCTCTGCTATTCGAGCTCTCCATGTTCGTACAGTGCATCAACGTTTTTCGAGGCATTTTAAAAATTCACCTGTCTTTCCAGGAACCCTTAAATAACTTCCCCCCTATCGCCAATAACGATATTAATATAGTGAAAAACTTGAGGGACTCTTGTGTGTTGTTGTTGCTTCCTAGTCCCTTAATAGACAGTAATTAAAAGGAACTCGACAATATTCAGTAGTGAAGTTATAATATTAATTTTGAGTTAGTGACTCCTTAAGTTTTTTGAGAGAGTTGAGTTATAGTTTCTGTGGTGCTAAGTTTTGACCAGCCAAAGGATATTGGTCCGAAGTGAAGTGTTGCTCTTATTGGATGTTAAAATGATCGATGGTAGACAATACATGATTAATTTTTGAATGCTAATTAATCTGATATTGATTAATATCGATTCATGTTTGTGTCATCGTATCTCGTGTTGTGATCGGCGCTGTTATTTATACTTTCAAAAATTATTTTCCATTAACAAAGAGGAAGGAAAATGTGCGAGTGTGGCGACGATTGTGCTGAGGCAGCGCGAAACTTGAAATTTGACAGGGATTAAAAGTGAAAGAAGCCGCTGATTTTGGGAAATTAAGGGCAACCCGGAACCCCCAGTTTCTGAAATGTCCACCTTAGGCCTCTCAAAGGTCTTCATTTTGGACAAATATTTTACAGAGCTGCAGAAATTTTGGGAGACTGAGAAAAAGCTTCAAGGTACTCGACTAGGTTCTTATTTTTCACTATTTCCTATGAGATTCTTCATATTTTTATGCCATTTTTACAGTACACTTATATGTAAAAATCAAATAATTATAGTTGCTTTCCCAAGTGCATCTTCGATTATTCATCATGAATCTTGCAGAATTTTTTTAGGGAACTGAATTACAATAAAAACACCATTTTTTTCTTTCAGTATACGCCAGCTTTTAATTTTGAATCATCTTAGCTGATCATTTAGAATAGAAGTTTCTTTAATACAGAATTATTTTCAATGCCAATGAATCAATATTTTAATCCTGTTTTTAGTTGTCAATGGAATCAATACAAAAATTCCTTCATTTGAAACATGCAGACCTTGAACCATCATTTATTGGCCCTTATTTTTCTTGTAAGCGAATTGTCTTCTTAAAATCATTTTGCAATTCTTTCTTTACGTTCGATGACTTCTATTTAATTAAAAGAAATAATTTCTTTCATTTTTATAAGAATTCAAGAGACTCCAAAGACATCAAAAAATTTAAGGGATTTTATAAGATTTGAAGTCTTTTAATATAAATCGGTGTTTCTGGCCGTTTTCAGGTGTCTTCGGTTCTGTTATTAATTGACGAAGAAAATAATCAGTTAAACTTTGCAAGAACAAATTTTCGTGTATGTTCGTTCTCTCGCATTATGAAATGTCGATGTCCTTTTTTAAAGGACAAAACCCGTTTTGTTGGCACACCTGAAAACAGAGCACGATTTACACAGGACAAGTTGGCCCGCACTTTCTAGTGGACGAGGCGTGGGACCTTTTGCCACTCACGTGAGTATCTGGCTTTAGTTTTATAGGTTTTATATTTTTGTTTTCGCTGTTTATTTCCCGCGCGTTCTCACTCCCGCGGGGAAGATCGACCCGGCAGGTCGAAACTTTCACGATTTCAATGCGAAGCCCTCTCTCGAGCCTTGTTCTTTTTTCAACTATCCTCCTGCATATAGAGCTTACAACAAAGTACAATGGTATTAATGAACCGCAATAATTTATAACGTGAATCGAGCTCATGCATCTCTCGGGTTCGATTTTCATCATCAACCTCGTGGGACTATCTGTTTCATTTGTGAAAATGAAATAGGGGCCATGAGTTATGAAAGATTTCACCGGAGATATTATTATAATGTGAATATATTGAGCAAGCGTCTTTGTTTATTCCGAAAATAGTTTATACTTTGCTCCTTTACACATTCAAGAAGGCAATCATTTTGTTTCCTAACAAAAAAAAAGAGAATTTCACTCTAAATTTAGAAATTCAGGTTAAAAAATCCTTTAAAAATTTGTAAAACCCTTTGAAATATAATTCTAAAACATCTTGAAGTACTTGAAACTTCTTGAAATCGTTTTGTGGATGCATTTTTTTGTGTGAGAATATTTTTGGTGAGACATGATGAAGAAATGTGATTTCTGAGCGTGAGAGACAAACGTATGTTTTATTTTTTTTCTGTATACCTGTTGGCTGAAATTGTAGGCGGGTCACGAAGATTTCGCGTCCGACAAGGACATGCGAATCGGTCGACCGTTTTTAATTGTAAAACTGGGTTCCCAGGATGCATGGTTTCAACCTTGGGTTCGTTTATGAGCTCTTTCGGATACCATTTGCTCGTTAGTTCCTGTACATTGCACAGCATTCAGACATAAATCCTTTTACGTAAAAAGTCTGTGTTAACGGCATGTCTATCTAACGGCATTAGGCAAATTGATAATTTGGTAAGCATCAAAAAGTCTGAGTAGCGGCATTGTCATATTACTTCAATTTAATGAGCTTACTGTTTTTGCATCCTCTTTTCAATTTATTATGCAATTATGCAATTTATCGAATTACTGGAAATGCTTTCTAAAAATTTAAACCTAGAATTATGATTAATTTATGAGAAAGATAATCAAGTGAAACTTTCTGTAAATAACATAAAAAAATTCTTTTCTTATCAAAGGAAGAAGGGAAACATAGCATTATTTTGAAATATCGAACCAGGATAATACGAAAATGATCATGGTAATACTAATTGACTGATTAATATGCATTACATGCAGAAATAATTTATGGACTGTGACGCATAGTGATATGAGGGGCAGGGTGTTCAATAAAAAAATGATTTCCTATAACATTGCAAATGAGTGTTACAACCTGCCGTGTATTTTGTTATTAATGACTATCTTCATCACTCAAATAATTTCTATCTATAGAGATCATTACTTCACGATTTGGCTATTTACTTTATCTTTTTTTACTCTTCCAGTATTTTTCATTCTTTGTAAGGTGAGCAAAGTTTATTAGGTTTTCGTCCCAATAACAGTTTCCTTGCTCCGGTTTGCAAATGCCAAAGAAGTCAAACCAGATTTTTAGTCACGTGATGACTAAAGACTCCATCTTCTGCTACGAATAAGATTCAACTTCAGGGTATTTTCTTCTTTTCTTCTATCCTGTCATAAAAGAGTGTGTTGCGTCGTAACAATTATTTTCTGATTATTGAGGCATGTATCAATAGTAGAAATATCTCACACATAGTTTAAACATCTACATCATCATTCCTTTGAGAAACATTATAATACATTGTATTACCCGATTCTTTTCGACAATTGCTCAACATTCCACCAAATAAATAACTTCAATAACATTTGGCGAAATAATTTTAAGTATTTCAAATATTTTTGGGAGCACTTTAAATTGTTTCAATTTGACACTTTTGCTATTATTTATGGACTATCCTGCTGGATCCTCTTTTATATTCCATTTTTGAAAGAGAATATGCGGAATGACAAAATAATTGGAACATGGAAGGAGAGTTTGTGTGTATGTCTGATCCAGAGTATTATAGTTGTAATACTAAGAGTTGCATCTTGCAATCCTCTACGGTAGGATTTATGCGGGGCAACGGCCTATGGCAGCATCCGCTGTAGCTCGTTGCTCGGATATTCCTGCACAAACACAACTATAGCTATGCTCACATGAGATGCATATATGTTGGTAACGTGCATATATTTATACCCGAGTACGTTAGATACGAAAGGAGTACTCGTCTGATCCGCAAGTTACGTACTCGTGTATATTTTCCAATAATCGTGCCGCTCAATTTCTTCGCGTGTCTTCTCTCAACCACAACCTTTCTCGGTACAATGCTATTCCGTTGCAAATCTGGATTATCTGGCGTTCGTTCATTTTTTTACGAGAGATAGAACACCGGTTCGAAAATTATAGTGTTTAGCATTGAAAAACTTCTCGTTTAAAATGGATTCTGTGCTTTCCGATAGCGGAAATGAAGAGTGTTGATAAGTTAATGAATTTGATGATAGCCATATGTTTCTTTTTAAACGAGGTATGTACTCTAATTGTACAACTTAATTTAATTAATAATATTTGCATAACAATCATTCGTTTACGGGGTACATAAAATAAATTGGCATGGTTCAAATTGACGTAAAATAATTTATTACTTGAATATATATTTTAGATCATTTAGCTCACAAATATTGAATTGCTCTGTGTATATTGAATAATAGAATATTGAAAAATTTACATTAAAACATTGACGTACTAAGGCTGTGTTTTTTGCAATGAATTAAATATACCTCGTTGAGAATTAAATTCAATTGCGGCGAATAACGGGACAGTCTATGAATAAACTGAAAACCGTTTATAACGTAATAAAAATAATAATGATATCTCTATATTTTTATTTTTGTATCTTACCAGGGGCAGGTCAAGGAATTCAGAGCTTAAGAGATTGATAGTGAAATTAAGAAATTTTAATTGATAAGAAGGATTTTAACAAAATATCAAGAAAATATCTTTAAAAAGTCCGTTGCAGTTAGCCGCGGCTATTTATATAACAAGGCCTGAGGGACTAGAAATCGAAGAGCAAAATTGGTTGAAAGATTGACGCCAGGGCGTTAAAAACGATTCCACTGGTTCCAGTTAGAGTTTTAGAGGCCATTAAATTATCCCTGAAGAAGTACGATGACGGCAAGACTGGAGAATGTGCTGATATTCCGAGAAGCGGAGGACATCAGTCCCTGAGAAAGTAAAACCAAAGGCAAAGCTAAAGTAATCCAAAGTTAAAGGTAGATTCGTAGAGACTACCTCAGGCATATATAGAATCCTGTACGATCCTCCTCCGTGTCGATCTTCTTATTTCTTGCTTTGGACTTTTTAAAGACTTGCCTGAAAACTGGCGTCTGCTTCACCAATACTCCCAATACCACCAATACGAATACGAAGAACCCCGGGAGTAGTCTCTACCTCGGGGTCTAATCAGATGCAGGTTAATCCCGCGATCTCTCCCCCTAAGCCTCAACCCCTACACATGCTTGAAAACGATGAACGTGAAGTTGTGGTCGTACGCCGGCATGAGCAAAAAAATCCTTATATATATCGTAAGGTACGTGGCTGCATATAAATGACGCCATTACTTTTTCCCTCTTTTTATACATCAAGACGCCCCTCAATGTGATATTGTGATATCAAATTATTTTAGCCTATTGTCGTTGATCGCCGTCCAATTCGAAAGGTCGGCGGATCAGGGATCAAGTTACCTGACAAAGGATTGTTATGCTGTTCCGCGCACGTGAACTCCATTTTCAGCGGAGGGATAATATTCTGGAATGAAACGTTTTTTGTGAGTTTCAAGGAATTTCAAAGATTTTTTAGGGATTTCAAGTAGTTTACAATGAATTGAAAGCATATTTGGAGAAACTTAGTGAATTTAAGAATTTTCAGGAGATTTGACTCTTTTTAGTTTATCTAATCGAAAAAAATATTCTCCGAAATGTTTTTCAGTTTCTTGAATGATTTTGAAACTCCTGAACATTTGCTTATTTCTTTCTATATATCTTCATTAGATTTCGAATCATTGAAATTTGAAATTTTTTGAAACAATTTAGAATTAAAAAAGACAATTCTGAAATTTTGTAGTCTCTTGAAATCGTTAGAAGTTTCTCAGAGTCCATTATGATAGCCAGAAATTATTTGTTGTTGAATTCCAGTAAATACGTTGCAATTTTTTTGAATTCCTCGAAATCGTTCAAAATTGCTTGAAATCAAACATATAAGTACTAATAAACTTTCACAGTGACACCAAAGATTGTGAAACTTGTGTCTGGTGTGTTTTTTGTTCTTACTCGTATAAAAAACATAACATTTGTCAAAACGTTGAAAGCTAGCATAGGGATAATAAAAAAGGCTTTGTAACCCTAAAAGAGAAATCTTTTATATATTCTGGAAGTTTGCTCAAGTGAAGCTTAGTAAGTTTATTTGTATACTAAACTTCATAGTCATTTTTACTATACTATAATAAAATGTAATAGAACCTGTAGGCGTTGAGAGAGCGTTATGTTTAGAGCCTTTATAACGCGATCCGATGCCGCGTAAATTTGACAGTGTGTTTGGAATTTATCGTATCATGCGGTCGGACCCCAGGTGTCCTTTCATTGGCCTTGGCTCCTTTCGCTGACCATCTCAAATCATCGTCATCACACTTCAACGGCTCTACTTCATAGACTTCCTAGAGATCATTGAACCCAATTGATTTGATCTAAATGAGGAGACCATAAAGGTTACTCGACTTCCGGTACTGAATTTTTTCAATTTGAGGATAGATTTAATAAATAGATTTCAATAAGACATTCAAAAAATGTTCAGTTATTTCTAATGATTTCAAGAGATTTTAAAACCATCTTAAGAGATTTTTACTAATTCAAAGAGATCTAATTGTTTGAAATTCCTTCAAATTACTTGAAATTTATTAAAATCATTTGAAATATCTTGAAGTCTCTTCAAATGGGTTAAAATTCCATGTAGCTAAGGTTTCTTTTATAATATTGAAATGCAAAACCTCGCAGGTATTTGGTAAAAAGTGGAGGATTTTTTATAGTTTTTATAAATCATTTTCTTGAAAGTTTTTGAATAGTTTTTTTTAAAGCTTTATAAACCTAAAATAGAATAGGTGCATAACATGATCTAAATTTAGGGCTGGACTTTATAAAAATTCTGAAAATTCTTGGATTTAAAATATTAAATCTTGGTGATATTCAAATTTATCAGCACAATAATCATAATTGGTTATGTTTTAATATGTTCCATTCTTTTAATTTGATTAAAAATCCTTCTACACCATTGTAAGTCAATATATGTAGGTACTGGATTTAATTTAAATTGTATGAATTTTATCTGCTATTCAATGAGTGCTTCACAGAATTTGATTAATTAATTAACATTGTTAGATAATATTAATTTTCAATTTACAGTACGAAATCAAAAATAATAAAGAACGATGGTTTGTCCACCCATATCAAATTATTACTTATAATCTGTTAAAATTTTACTGGAAATTCCTTAAAATAATTCGAAATTCTATTAAAATGATAAAATGAGAAATTATAAGAAAATGAGAAAGTTACATGATTGACAAGTTCTTTTTTGATTCAGACTATTTTTACAGTAACTATGTTTTTTAAGTTTCATAGAGCAGTTCGAAGCCTGACAATTCTCATTTATCAAATGAATTACCGTTTTTATTTAAACGACGAAAAAACATTGTTAAGAGAACCGTGGGAGTGTCAAATATGTCGTCTAAATGTTCTTTTTAACTTCATTTAAAGGATGAGAGTTCAGGCTACCTGCGCCAAATCGTAAACTGGGGTACATGCGGTACTCAGCATTCTCGTATTCGTTCCCTTTTTTCTTTATTTAATTTTTTTTTGCTTTCTTTTATCACCTCCACTTATCCTATCGTTCAATTCACAAGTCTTGCATTACCAGGGGCGAGAGTTATCACGAAGGCAGTATAGCAGCTAGAGGTCCATGAAAAAAACCTGTTTCTTTGAAGCAGCGTTGAACCTCGAGGTACCTGGTTACTTTAATTCCTTCGTAGTAGGACCTGCTCTCTATATAGTTGTGTACAATATACCTGTACCTGTTTCTCCATTCGTCCGAACATCCTGTCCCTAGTATAGTCGTCGGCTCGCCTTTTGGTCTTTCTCCCTTTCTGTTGGGACCACACCACTTGAGCCGACCCAAAAGACCAGGGGTCTCAAAAGTATCGACTGATCGACCGACAATCGATCATCCATAATCGCTCGAGAAGTCGTCAAGTTGTCACACGCTGTGAGGATGAAAAATAAAATACAACCATTACACTCTTGACGATTTTTCGGATTTAGAACACTGAGTAATTGAATTTTGATGTCCTTTAAATGATCAGTGATTTTAACTGATGATTATATTTAAGCTTAACCTAGGATTTTAAAAGAATTTCAAGTGATTTTAAGGGATTTAAAAAGATAAGCGATTTTAATAAATTTTTTTTAGAGCTTTCAGGAATCATGGACCAAAATTGAAAAAAAATCTGACAAAAGGCAAGATTTTAATCTAAAGTATTATGCAATACTCGATTTAGTACGAATCAATAAATTCAGTGAAATAATCTCCTCATTAAATTCGATGTTTATCTCACTCAATAAAATACCAATTTCAACCGGGTGCTTTTACTTCTGGCTTTTGCGCCGATAGTGATAATTAATGCAAATTAAATACAGTTTAATAAATAAAAGCGTAATTAACTTATTCTTGCAATAAGAACTTAATTAAAATAATTTACGATTGGTATTTCATTTTTGTGACCCACAGGGAATAAGGTACTCTTGACAGTAATGTTCCGAATTATAATTCTAAATAGTAAATGGTTCGTGCTCTTTTTTATGCAGCGTATATTGTTTTATTGGATCGAATATTATAGTTTCTCATAAAATTGGGTTTAGTATTACTTAAATTCGATAAAGTGATTCAAAGTTGAACGACCTTCTCTGCAACTATAACAATAGATATTCGTATGACTTTAACGATCCGATAAATAACATCTCTGATGGTATATCCATCGTCATATTTGTGATTTATAAATGTCTTATATTTGCGAGTGAAACATATTGATCGTTTAGGAAATTAAACTCTCTAACAGATCATAAGCTGGTACATAGGAATTTAATTGCTTCGAGTTATTGGCAATGCATATTTAAAAAGTAGTGTAAAATTAACTGAAACCACAAGTGTGTATTTAAGAATTAAAACTCGTGTTGTAAACACGAGTTTCTTGAATGTAAATAATGATTATTCGTTCAATAATTAGCGATTGAGGTGTAAATTTATTAGTTTTCTTTGACGGAATACAGATATCGTATAATCGGTTCTTTCATAACTTTAATCGATTCGATTAATTATATTAATTAATTTGCATTTGTGAAGAGACTATTATAGGTGCAGTTATCTGGAAAATGATTAACAACATTTATTTCATTAGCGGATTTGATATATGTAATTCAGCGATAGACGTAATTATGTCCTCGATTTTATGAGATGATTCGTAAAAGAAAATAGATAAAATAAAGATGCAAAAGATAATGGGATGTAAAAAAAATTGAAATGTGTATAGCCACGTGCTAGAAAGTGGAGTAAGTCTAATAAAAGCGTGAGAAACATTCTAAGGTCTATTCCAGTGTTACAATGTAATTGCTTAACAGATCTCCAAACCTATTCTCATGTTTTATGGTCGGTATAGTAAACGGTATCGCCGTGAAACTACCGACTTAGAACTAAATAGCACCATTCTATATATATATTAGAGAGTTCCAAATATTTATTGTCCCCCTTAAACCACCAGTTATTTGCATTTTTTTTGTTTGCAATATCAAAGATATGTAGCTCAAAGATGAAGGATATTTATCAACTAAATTCTCCGATACAAGTGTAGGATAATAATTAAGTAAGTGGGAAATATAGCGATGGCGGTAGATCCGTTATTTATCACCGAAGTAAGGATCATTATATGACAGGTTACTAAATCACGCTATCTTATAAACACGGCGTTTAAATCTGAACAGAAAACTGCGGGAGCATTAAGGGAGTCTTATTACTAAACCATCCTGCTTGTAAACTGGCGGGATCGTTTACGTCTGATCGTAAATAAGATTTATTGTCATATCTTCGAGATGTTAATTACTCTCCCACCCTTCAAGAGCTTGCGACAATTCTCTTCTCAGTTTAAATTCCCTCAAAATAATCCATAGTGGGATTCATAAGGATTTCACACACTCATTAAAACTCTGCTGGCTTGCATCACTTTTTTATTATAACAACGTAATGATAGAGGAGATTTTACATTGAATATTTTAGGGAATTTCAAGGGATACTTATTTTATTTTATTTTAGAGATTTCTCGAGGGATTTTTAGAAGGCTTCATAACAGTTATCAAAAGGTTTTGTCAGAGTTTTTTTTATATATTTCACAAGATATCAACACTCAATAAAATTTCAAAACTCAAAAAGAATTCTGGTTAATTTACCGAGATATTTTTTTGAGTGAAGACACCGTTTTTTGCATATTTAATTAAATGCAATCTCTATTTTAATTATAGTAATTTGTTCGTAAAGAATGAATCTATGCTTTTAGTTTAAAAATTTTTGAAAT
>JAUESI010000008.1:296772-314590 GCA_032275145.1 Synergus laeviventris | reverse complement strand
TTCTCCACATTTATTTTTTACTTTCAGAAATTTTTTCAAAATTATTCCTCAAAGTAAATATACAAACGCAATTTATTGCCTCAATTTCTATATTTCAAACTTTAAAACCGATATATCATTGCGTTTGGATATGGTGAACACCAAAAAAAATTTTCATAACTAACAACTAATTTGGTCACGTGGCTTTGATAATAATGAATGAATACACCTCTTACCCTACTTTATTATTATTATTTATTATTCTGCTTCTTTGTCATCTTCTGAAAGTATGAAGCTAATTTGTAATTTCTCTCGCCTCTTAGGCTTTTTAATCCTTTTTTTGACATAAAAAACATGAAAGAAAGAAGCTAAGGAAGAACGTTATCAATTTATGTTTCCGGTAGATCTGGAACCCCCAAAGCGACACAGCGGGGTGCCTGATGACGGGATAGTGTCTTGTGTCACAGCCTTGGGTTGTCAAAGATCGGCGCCGATTTCCAGTATCATCGCCGATGTAAAGAATGCTAAAAGCTCGCATGCTCAACATCATAGGTATTCACCAAAGGGAAATGGATCTTCATCTGGTCAAGCCACATCTACGGCCTTGGACGACCTTATTCACCTATCCGCACCTCTCACCGAAGACGCGGTTCTCAAATGTCTCCAAGCTCGCTTCTGTGCCAAGCAATATCATGTGAGTCATTTCAGACCATTTAATCTTTATCGTTACGATCAGTTGCAGAAAATTTATGGCCGCTCTGATGGGATATCATTTCCTATTAGGATTCTCCTTAATTCAATCCGTTTTTATTTGTTGACACTCGCTCAGAATGAGATGCGAATTTTGAAACAATAACATGAATGTCAAATTGACTCAGTTCTGTGCAAAATCCGTTTTACTTACTGTTCAATAAGACAAGCTTTTTTTGACAAGAAGTGCCTACACTTATTTTCAAGAAAGCGAAACCTTCAAGATATTGGATAAATTTCGTGCAGCTAATGATTGATTAGGGTGCCTTTCATTTTTAGTGCCGAGACGCAGTTTTCATGTAACTTTAGGATCAAATCAATCATAGTTGATCAATTATATTTACAGAAGTAGAAAATCAGCTAAGTATAGAAACAACCAAAGTGGTAAGACACGCATAAATATCAGATCAACTGTTTGACGGGTGACAGAATTCTATTAGTTTTGATTTAGGAGCTCTCGCAAAGCTTTCGAAATGCCTTCAGGTTAATTATTTTTCGGATGAAAAATGAAGAATTGAAAACTGTGACAACTGTACCCAGTCAAGTATCCAGCCTGTGGATCACAGTAAACATGTGTGATGTGGTCCTGCCATGGGCGACGCTACTGTGCATTGGAATCTGCAAAAACTCGAAGCCAGATATTTCTGACCGGAATTTGAAGATCAAAATTTGGGATATATTTAAATATATATATTTACTAGTAGGCGTATATATCTGGCCTTGTCCAGGATTTAAAATAATTTAAAGGAATTTCAAGGGATGTTAAAAGAATTTAAAAGAGTTTAATGATTTTCAAAACTTTTAAAGGAAGATATGAGATTTGATTTGATTTCAGGAATAAAAAATATTTTTAAAAAGATTGCAAATAATTTGGGGGATGTTGTCAAAATTCGCTAGTCCGGAAGTTCATGTAGCGCCGCCCATGGGTCCAGCTATGTAAGTCTGGGCCGGGCGACTCCAGGGCCCGGTTCAGCGGCACTCCAGGCTTTTCTCCCATCTCGGCACTCACTTGGAATGCAAACGGAGCAAAACAACGCTTGGAGGGTTTAACTCGCATTCACACGCACACATTCTTCCTAAGCCCTAAGGGCGGACTCACTCCGGGCGATGCGATGCATGCAATGACACAAACACGATTCGTCAAAGTGTGCACGCGGTTTGCCATTAACTTACCCCTTTTTTCCACCCCCTTCCGTTCGTCTTGAGAACTTCCTCTTTCTTTCTCTACCTGTCACATTCTATGACTCTTTCACCTTTATATTCCTCTCGACTTACCTTCCCACTTTTGATCCTTATTTGTCATTCTCATGCTCCTTTGGCCTGTTGTTTTTTATTTACCTTGAGGTCTTTTGTACTAAAGTATAAACTTTTGTGATATCATGTTTTGTTTACATTAAAGGCATGTGGTAATTATCATAAGAGTAAATTTGGTTTCGCCAACTTAACGCTCGCAATAATAAATATATTTTACTGAAATTGGGCCATTTATGAAGGTATCAGTATTATGAAGGTATCAGTACCCGTATTTTTTCCAATGAACGCGAACACAGACTATTCAGTATTATTTTTTTTAATAGTAAATATTTTTCTACTTGAAAAGAGAAGAGAAATATTTGTGGCTGGTGAACCAGGATTTTTCTACTGATTACTATTCCGAAATACCACTCATAAAAAAAGTTAAAAAATGTTCTATTAAATCTATACATATTTAAATTCATCTGAAATTGATAGAATCATTATAGAAACAATTGTCGTAAAAGTGAATATAAAGCGAGAACTAGAATCGAAATATTTCAATAAATATTGTTGATCACTGAATCGAATTAAATTGACTTGACTGAAATTTAAAAATACATATCTATTACCATGAAATACGTATTCTTTCAGCCATAGTTTTTAGCTTTGAAAAAAAATTGAAATTCCTGAATATTATATTTAGTGATAGGAACGAAAACCATTGAAATTTCTTTATCGAATTATTTAGACGTTTTTCAATATCGATGCAAAAATACTGGATTACACGTTAATATCTTATATTGCATTCAGCTTTTTCCACAAAATAAAAATAAAACCCAGCTTGACCTGTCTTTGAACTTGACCGACCCAAAATATCATTTTTTTGTCAAAGAGTTTTTTTACATTTTCACAAACGAATGGACCAATTTGCATGGCAAAGAATTTGGATTTAAAATTTCTGGCAAAAGTGTTCGAAAATTCAATTGCAGACCGTTCGTAAATGTTTTATTCTGAGTAACCTTTTGTATAAAATCTCTCAATATTGACCTCTTGCACTATTTACCACAAAGTTCTAGTTTTTTTCTATTTTCACTGAACTGAAACCGCTTTTATTATATCGAAAATAAAATAAAATTATATAGATTTTTGTAACAGTGAAATAATGCAATAAAAATTGAAGAATCAAGAATACGTGTCACGGTTTTGTGTAAACTGGAATGCTTCAGTGGCATTTTTGTTCAATATCAAAAGAAAAATCTCGAGCATTGGCAAAAAGTAAATATTTCACATAATAGCGAAAATTCTCGACAATTTTACCCGAAGAAATGGATAGGAATTCGCATTTTACACTTTGTACAATTGCTTTTTCGCTGTTCTCGCTTTGCGAGCTAACGGCACCCCGTCTTTGCAGTGGTTTTGAAGATGCAGAGAGAGTATTATGTAGGCTTACATGCAGGTGCGTAATCTGCTTACGGGTCAAAGTGGGACCCTGCTGTTTCTCTAGGGGCCCCAAAGCCGTAAGATGGGACCGGTTTTTCCCTCCTCTACTCGTTTCGATCTCTTTTTGTTTTTTTTTTGTTCGTCCCCTGGTTTTGCTTTCTCTATTGGGACTCTAATAGGTATATGAGGCCCGTCAAAGTTGCCGCCTCTTGTTGCCCGTAACACCCACCTCCTCCTCATAATATATTCTCATATGTTCTCTTCTCCCAGGGGCGGCTTCACTTTACTATTCGGTATAGATTCTTGACCTCTTTATTACAAAAGCAGCTAATTATCCCCTTTTTGCTTCGCTCAATATTTATATTTACATATGTATTACCTTTTCACGCTCATTTTGAAAAGAAAATTATACAATAAATAAAAATATAAATAAAAAATCCCTTTACATTTTGAATTAGAACTTGCCTTGAAATTGAAAAAAATGTTATTTGAAAGGCCTTAAATCAATTTTGTGTAATTTTTGCTGGAATATCATAACATTTGATTCAGTTCTTATTTACTTATAAGGAGAAGAGGATTGATGGATGACCAAAATCGTTGAATCACTTCATCCTTTGAAGACCCTGCAATGCGTCGAGTCACACGTTGACGCGTCGAATCGTTTCTTTTCTGCTTTTGTGCAGGACCGCATTATGATACAAACCAGGTATCAATTTACAGAACTAGCAGACTCAAAGAATATCCTAATTGAGTACTTGTGCAGACAACTTTTCATTGTCATTTATTGTAATTTGAATCAAGTTATGAAACTTACTTTCTAAAAAGAATGGGTGCAATATTGACTTGTAAAGTGGTTTTGTACCATGTTATATATGGATATTAAATTACTTATACATTTAAAAAATAAAATTACTAAATCCTGTAGGGAGTGTATTATATTGTATTCAAATTTTTACTGAGTTTGGAAGTATTTGACAAGAAATTAAAATCTATTTCTGTAGCCTTAAGTATCTTGTTTCCGTTTCTGGTTTTCAGCTCTTTAATGATTGAGATTTTCAGATGCATTGTAATGAAAAAAAAATAGTGATGGATGAGAATATTATCTGATTGTAGACGAACGTGGGTCCCATCCTGGTGAGCATTAATCCTTACACGGACGTTGGAAATCCCTTGACTCTGACGAGCACGAGGGCTGTGCCATTGGCGCCTCAGTTAAATAGGGTTGTTCAGGAGGCCGTAAGACAGCAATCAGAAACTGGTTATCCTCAGGCTATCATTCTCTCAGGTAAACTCCCAATAATATTTGCGCATAGAAACTTGTCTGTTGAAACAATTGCTCACTTACTTTAAATATTATAGAAAAAAATTAACTCTTCTATCCAAAGTTTTAATATATTTCGTGAAATTACTTGAAACCCATTGAAATTGTTTTAAAACGTTTAAAATCCTACGAAATACCATGAAATTATGTAAAATCCCTTGAAGTTATTAAAAAGATCTTATAATATTTTGAGACGCATTAAAATCTTGAATTTTCTAAAATTGACCTAAAATTCTTTTGAATCTCATGAAATTTTTCGAAATTTTAAAAATATAAGTATAATAATTATAAATCATTCAATTGGGATAAATTAAATTTGTAGGTACGAGCGGTTCAGGAAAAACTTATGCGTCGATGTTATTACTGAGACAACTTTTTGACGTTGCTGGTGGAGGTCCTGAAACCGATGCCTTCAAACACTTGGCTGCTGCTTTCACTGTCCTCAGATCCTTAGGTTCTGCCAAGACTGCTACAAATTCCGAAAGTTCGAGAATCGTGAGTTTACTAAATATCGCGATAATTCCGCAAGACTATCACTTCAAATAATAATTCACTTATATTAAAATATACCATTTTTTACTCAGGGTCACTTTATAGAGGTTCAAGTAACCGATGGCGCACTTTATAGAACCAAAATCCACTGTTACTTTTTAGACCAAACGAGGGTCATTCGACCTTTACCGGATGAAAAAAATTATCACATTTTTTATCAAATGCTTGCTGGTCTTTCTCACGATGAAAGAGGTAATTCTGATTTCCTTGATTAAAAAAAATGAGTCATTCAGTTCATATAATTATTTAATTACTGTTTAGTTCTCATTACAAATAGTAATGAAGGGTCTAATCCAAATTCATTATTATTATTTAATAATTATTTTACATACCATTTTCGGTAATTTTATAACTCGGCAAATTTTTTATTTTTTTAAAAATTCGGGCATTTATAATTTGGTGTTTTTTATTACTGCTGTAATAAATAAACTATATATTTTTAGTGAAACTTAATTTGGAGGGTTACAATCTCAAGAATTTGAGGTATTTACAACAAGGAGATACTAGACAGGATGAAGCTGAAGATGCTGTGAGGTTTCAAGCCTGGAAAGCATGCCTAGGTATAAATAAAATTTGTCAAATTGTGTGACAGGAATTAACAGTTCAAATTTATGGAACTTAATTTCTTTTTCTTTTTTTTTCGTCATGAGTATGCACCTCTTAGCCTCTCTTAGGAGAGTGTTTTAAAATCTCTGGAAGTATTTCGAAATCTCTGAAATCTTTGGAAATGTACTCCAATGTTTTTAACTTTCTTATAAATTTTTAAAATTTCTTTAAATTCACTTATTAAACCTTCTTCGAATATTCAACTCTCGAATATTCTCTCCGAAGAACTTTCTTCTTTAAAATCTCTAAATTTAAACTGTAACGATCACGTAATATTTCATAACGTAACTTTTTGAAAGGACTCGACTAATAAATTCTTATGAATTTTGATGAATTCAGGAGTACTGGGAATTCCATTTTTGGACGTGGTTCGAGTTTTAGCAGCTGTTTTGATTCTTGGAAACGTGGGGTTTACTGATGGCCCTGGAGTGGAGGTTGGAGTGATCGGAGAGAATGAGTTGGCATCTGTTGCGGCACTTTTAGGTGTTCCTCCACCGGCTTTGCTGAGAGGACTCACCTCCAGGACCCACAATGCTCGTGGACAGCTCGTCAAGTCTGTCTGCGATGCCAATATGGTAATCACGAACACCATTTGAATTTATATAAGATGGATACCAAATTCCATTTCAAAAATATAATATTTAGTCATAATATACACATGAATAAAATTTATAATATTTAATTTTTATTTTCACAGTCTAATATGACGAGAGATTCTTTAGCAAAAGCGCTTTATTGTCGAACAGTTGCAACAATAGTAAGAAGAGCTAACAGTTTAAAAAGGCTAGGTTCGACTCTCGGAACTCTTTCCTCTGATTCGAATGAATCAGTTCACAATCAGGCTGAAGTCACGAGTCAGCATGCATCCACTATTGGCAGTTCAGCGGGTAAATTATAGTTTAGAAAATATATAATATAATTTTTTTATTAACTTATTAACTAAAAAAATGTTTAGGTGGAACTGGTTCAAGAAGTATGACGGCGTTAAACAATGCAGTGAGACATGCAACTGATGGATTCATTGGAATCCTAGATATGTTTGGTTTTGAAGATCCAAAACCAAGTCAACTCGAACATTTGTGTATAAATTTATGTGCTGAGACAATGCAGCATTTTTATAATACTCACATTTTCAAGAGCTCGATCGAAAGTTGTAGGGATGAAGGCATCCACTGTGATGTGGAAGTTGATTATGTTGATAATGTCCCTTGTATCGACCTCATCTCATCCTTGGTAAGTCATTTCAAATAATTTTCACTTATTTCAATTGCCATGGGAATTCTTTAAAAACAGTAAAAATATCTTGAAATCTTGTTTGAAATTCTTTAAAATTAAATTCGTTTCAATTGTTTGTCAATTAATTTGATGACTGAATTTCAATCATGATAATTTTTTTAACAGAGAACTGGGTTATTAAGTATGTTGGATGTTGAATGTTCGATACGTGGAACAGCAGAGAGTTACGTTGCAAAGGTGAAGGTGCAACACAAACAAAATCCAAGGCTTTTTGAGCCAAGGGTTGTTGATTGTAGATCGTTTGGAATCCAACATTTCGCTGGTAGAGTCACGTACGATGCTTCTGATTTCCTAGGTAAAGGATATGAATATATATGTTATACCTGATCGAAACTCCTACCTTTCCTATTTTCATTATACTTCACAGACTAGAGATTAATAATTCCGTTATTTTAGATACGAACAAGGATGTGGTGCCTGATGATTTAGTAGCAGTATTTTACAAACATACCTGTAATTTTGGGTTCGCAACACACTTATTTGGAAGCGAGTTAAAGGCACTTTATGCAAGTGACACCGTTCCGAGAGGAGTTAGCTTTAGAATATCACCTACGTCACATACTGATCTGTAAGTTACAAATCTTAACATAAGTTTTCGTTATTACTGATTAAAGAAATACAGATTAGACATTTTTTAATCAAATATCCTTGTTTTTAGATTAAATGGAGATGAGCCAATTTCAACCTTGACTCAGGACTTCCATACTCGATTAGATAATCTTCTCAGAACTTTGGTGCATGCAAGACCTCATTTCGTTCGATGCATCAGAAGTAATGCTTCAGAAACACCTATGCATTTGGATAGAGGAGTGGCTATGCGCCAAATCAGGTCTCTTCAGGTCCTGGAGACTGTAAATTTAATGGCCGGAGGTACACTATATGAAATTTAATCTTATATAATCTCATGATTGTGATTGATATCTTGATCAAGCTATACAGTTTAATCTATTTATTTTCAGGATATCCCCATAGGATGAGGTTCAAGGCTTTCAACGCTAGGTATCGACTAATCGCTCCCTTCAAGCAATTGCGAAGAGCTGAAGACCAAGCAGTTGAAGACACAAAATTAATCTTGCAAAATGCTCAACAAATGAAGACCAAATTCGGTGCTAGTACGAGTTGGGCTCTTGGCAAGAGACACATTTTCCTCAGCGAAGGTATTCGACAACAATTGGAACATCTGAGGTCTGAAACGAGAAGAAAAGCTGCCACTGCTATACAGGTATGTAAATATTGATTATTTATATCAACTTTTATTGACTATTATTTAACATAGATACATAGGTAGATATTTTTTATCGAATTTAATTCATAGACTACATGGAGAGGTTGGAGGGTGCGAAGAAGATGGCCTTTACGAAGAACGAAAATGGGTTTAACCTCTTCTCTCAGTCAGAAGCAAAATTCCCAACCGCCAAATAGTAACACTGGCACCATTCAGAGGAATGTGACTGTTGGATCTATAACCGGAAACGGAGTTCGTCCAAGGCCTCAACCTATCACGGGAACTCCGCCACCAGATCCGTCTGAAAAATGTGCTGATCAGAAAATGATTCAGCAAACTTGCACTCTCTTCGGCCTAGACTTGGTATGTCAAATATTTTACAAGTCTTTATCTCTTTGATCATTTAAAAGGTCTTTATCATATCTGTATTTTTTTAGGAACGACCTCCACCTGTTCCTCCAAGTAGATCTTATACTGTTACAGGAAATACAAAGTTAGGCTATCCTCAAACTAGAGTGATGAAGACACCTTTCCCTGGTAAATATTGTTCCATGCTCCAAACCTTTTTAATATTTCTATTTTAAAATAAATAAGTTTTATTTACGAATCTTTTTTTTTTTTTTAATTTATTTTAGAAGAAGGGGAAGGTGAGGTAGTCCTCTTAAAAGGCGAAACCGTCCTTGTCATAGGAGCTTCACCCAGACGTGGTCACTTGCTTGTCGAACATAACAACATTACGTTACACGTGCCTTACCAGTTCATGGAGTTAAAACCATGCAACATTAATGTCTAAGCGTTATTTATTTTTCATCTATTCATATGAACCAAAAGGTTCGATGAAACTATTCAATCCATGTACAAAAGAGATTAAGACATCATCATAATTTTGGTGATTCCTTTGATATTACGTTTGGTGTAAGTATTGTAAAACCTTCTCACACTCATTATTGCCGATGAATTGCCATAAGGGGTTATTCACAAAATGCGTGATATTTTTTTCGTCCTTTTTTCACCCCTCCTTCTAGAGTAGAAGGGGGGAAAGTTTTGATATTTATTAGACGCAAATTGAAAAAGTGTGTAATAAATTTTCAACCTTTCAACACTGTAAAATGATACTAATAACATTGATTAATGAAGTAATTACAGATTAATCCTAAGAGTATCAAGTATTTTGTCAATGACCTCTAAGATAGTCGTTAAAAGATATATTGTATACGTCCTGAATTTAAAATTAGGATTAAAGTACGAAGCTAATTATTAACCTTCTCAGGTATTTAATTTGACAATCATTTCGTCTTTCAGTGAGAGTCTCACAAATTCGCCTTGGTTTTATTACTGTTGTCTGAAATTTGTTATTATTCTATATTTTTTATACCTCTTCGTTATACGATTCGCTCAAAAACCAAGATTGGTCTTCCATTTAGGTAGAATCTACCCTTAAGTTAGTTTAAGTATTGTTAGTAGAAAAATCACAATATGGAGATGGTAATTCTTTAGTTATTTTTATGATATTGCAGCAGATTTATTATCTCTCTTTCTTCAGTCTATTCATTTTAAATCATCATTTTCTAGTATCAGTGGATCTTATGTAAAAAAAAGTAGCGTACAAAAGCAATAACATACTACTCTAAAGTTTCAATTTTTACCTGAAAGGTATTAACCAACAGTATTCTCGTCTGTCATTGAATTCTTAGTGCCAATCGCTAGAACGAATCCACCGCACAGTTGATGTGCACTTATTCATAATTGTCATTAATATCGTAATCATTAAATACTATCATCGTCACAATTATAAATCCTCCGTAATTATGTCGTACGAAGGTGAAGGTATTTGCTTTGTAGATACAGGAATTCAGTAATTGCAGATACAGTAATTGCAGGCAAACTCTCCGTTATTGAGTGCCATGCTAACATACTCTCAAAAGTAATACGATTGCGCAGTTGAGGACTTCAAAAGCTCTTGATATTATTTGTACATATCCATACGCGTTACCTACGTTCAATAAAAAAGAATTATATTTAAAATGGTTGCGACCACTTTTTTATTAAAGTAAATCCATTTCTTTTTAGTCAGTATAAAATTCGATATATCTATTCTCGAGTTGTACAATGAGGGTACTAATCAGATAAAAATGTTTTTTTGTTAGATAAAAATTTAGAAATGAAATTTGTAACTTTGAAAGTTTTGTTTATTTCTTGTAATATAGTGGTCTCAATTATTCTATTCATGATAAATTGTAATCTGTATAGTTGGGAAAGATTTTTTAATTGAGAAGGTTACCCTGAAGAACTTGTAAATAATTGGTAACCATTTCTTTTGGTAATCATAAATATATTTTATAAGATTTATTATACATGGGGTGTGTCATTATTTATTTACAAACCTTCTAACTTATCCGACGTATCTACTGATTTTGGTATATGCCTGACTAATCCAGATTTTACTACTTCATGTCTGACTAAATCGAAATTATACTACTTATTGTTATCAATTTCGAGAATATGCCTGACGAAATCGTTCTCTACTCATTTCGGTACGTGACTGACTAAAACTGCATACTACTACTGATTTTTGCCGGTGTGTGTGATTAAGTTGGTTTTTGCTACTTAATATTTGATGAAAGTCCGAATTTTTTTAGAAAAGAGTAAAATACAGCAAAGGAGATGAAATTGGTAAAGTGATGGAGGAACTTTTTTCAGATTGGAAACTCATTCTGATTGATGTTGAGAAGTGGAAATCGAGCTTTCTTTAGATTTGTCATAAATGATCTCGAGTTTTAGATACGAGTTCTGCTTCCGGAATGATTCGAGTGACTGGCGACAAATAGCGAGGCAAATGGTATATATACTAGTTTTCGCATATATGGGAGCCACTGGTAAGAGCAGCGACTTTCAAACGTTTCAGATGTTTGACGTCAAAAGCGGAAGAAGTCGCGTCGCGTGTCTCTCGAGCTCGAAGATACCGACCGTAAAACGGAAATGATGAAATTACGAGCGGTAGTACGAAGTTATAAGCCCCCGTCACCCTCTGCTTCGTCATCCTCTTCGAGGAAATTCGCTTCCTTTTGCAACGGAACGCAACGAATGGCTTATTGTACACAAAGTTCTGCACACGTCGCCAAATAGAAGAGTGATTTTCCTCTGCTATATGTTCCTCTATAACGTTGACGCGATGTGACGCCTCGTGTACAACGAAACATGATCTTGATACGTGAAGTGCTATGTTGAAGTCATGCTTTTTCGAGTTAAACAACTTCCGATGTCCCGAGTTATATTTTTGTTGAAAACTTATTACAGAACGTTTGCAATAATTAGAATGTCTCTGAAATTGACGTAAAAGAATATTTCTCAAACATTTAGAGTTTCTTTGAAATCTTCTCGTTAAAAGATCTTAAGCCCACAGTTTATAGAAATTCCAATCTAATTCCAGAGAAATTCAAGCTACCTTTCACAGGAATAAATTGCACTTTACTTTTAAACAATCCTGAAAACTCCTATCCTTTCAAATCCTTTAACTTTTTCACATGGAGAAAAACTGTATAAAATAAAATAGTATTGGATTCTCTTTAATGATAGCTATTTAATCTTCCCCTCATTCTGCTTAGTTCAGGAATCAATATAAATTCCATGGATTTACTGAAATGTATACTACCATGTTCTAGTTTTACTATGTTCACAAATGTAGAGCAGTAATTATGAAAATTTATTCATGACCTAATACGAATAGTAAAAAGCTTTTTTGTTTTTCTCACAAAGAAGAAGAAGAAGCTTTCCATTGCTATTTTTAAAGAAAAAGAACCACTTATACACTAAAGTATTTTCAATGCTGTAAAAGCTACCTCGCTCATACGCATTGTCGTTAGAGGAGCATGGAAAAATCTCAACCTATATTCTGTGACGGTTTTACTCAGATTCTACAGCACTATTAACTTTGCATTGCGGTATGGCTCTTTATGATTCTGATGCTGACACTTTAATGGACATTTTTAAAATGAAGTTAATAGGCACATTTAAGGTAAAGCGTTACTTTGAAAGCTTTTACCGGAACCGTCTTTTTAAATACACCGACATAATTTTAATTACCAGAAAATAAAATAAAAATGTTTCCTAGTTTTATTCATTCATTACAAAATTTATAAGCTCAGCCTTGTAATACATATCTGCTTTATGTTGAAATCTGAAAATAAGAAAATTCATTTTATCACGCTAATATCGCTGTACATAATGAAAATTTATTAGAGCAAAATTAGAGTACCCTTGAGATGTTTCAATCCCTGATTCATCACTTCACATCCTCCATCGATTTTGGATGCTTAGATGCTATCTCGGTTGGTATCGTGTCTGAAAACCGCAAGTTACAGCGAGTCGAATATTAAATTTCTATCAATTCGACACTTCTGGAGAGGCAAACCCTCTGCATGATGCAATCGCATGGAACATTCAATTATTCTAAAGTAGATCCGATTATTCTGTTGGTATTTTGGTCGATACCGTCATTCTAAACCAGATTATATCTGTAGTTCTTATTAAACTCTTTGTCTTGTTAACACCGTCCATATCTACTGATTTTTGTTTGTTCTTCACTTTGGAGTTGAAATTGAACATTGAAGCACGAGACTCTAAATCCATTTTCTGGGGAAAATATTGCCTCCTAAAGTATTAAATAAAAATATGTAGCTGGGAGATATTTTAAAATTGAAGTGCAAAGGAGACTTAGATAAAATGAATTTCTTGTATGTTACTTCCTGGAAACTTGATACAAATTCATATTCGATCCACTTTACCCACGGGAAGTTGTATCTCAATGTAAACATCGCTACATAGAATTTGGTTTAGTTGGAACCCGAATCAGCGGCTGACGCGGGATAAGTCGTGTTTTCAATTACGTTAAAGCTCGAGGACACACGTGTATATATAGAGAGGGGAAAGTGGAAAGTGGGAAAGTTTATGCCTGATTTCCTGCCAGACTTGCCACTTTCCTCTGAGTATTCGCGAAGAGCGATATGCCAGAAAAGCCCAAATGTGGATTACTGTACCCTCGTGGCACATCTTCTTGTAATACAAAAATCTCCTTTTGTTTTATGAGAATCGTTCAAGATATTATGCGAGGGAGAAAATATAATCCGCACCCATTAATATGATTAAATATGTTAATTTTTAAGTATAAAAAATTTAATTGAAAATAATCATCTATATTTCTTCGATAGTCAAAAATAAAATAGTCCTTTAATACTTACCATAAAAGATGTTCATTTTTTTTAGTCAAACGATTCTAAAAAAAATAAAAAAATAAAACAAGAATCGCTTTCTCGTGTACGAGGAGACGATCCAAAGAAAACAAAGGCGATGCAGATTTAAATTTTATGAGGAAAAGGGTAAAGAAAAATAGAGAAAAATAAAGTAAAATAGAGAAAAATAAAGTAAAGGATTTGTAGCTGTGACACAATAGATTAACGCAGAGAGAGTTGGGGGTCTTGGAGGGTTGCTACGGCGGCGTTTGCGGATGGGAAGAAATGAATATTAATATCGAGCCACGTGTATTACGGAAGTAAATTCGCCGTGAAATATAAGAGCGGAAACGACGTGTCCTCTTTCACAATTACACCAAGTAAAGACGCCTTTGCTGTTCGTGTAACCACGGTCCTTTGTTATTCCTACCCTCTGATTAACATCCCATAAATACTTTCAAAATTTGTCCTTTCATCCGAAATTTACATCAAACTCTACACAAATCTTTCCCTTCTAAATCTATTTTAATATCTTTCTTCACTCTATAATTTATTATTTACTGATTCTCAAAACTACTTTTATTTTTTGTTTTTATAATCTTCTATCTACTTATGAATTACCTTCGCTGACTGCATCCACTGACTTCAGAACTTGTGCTAATAAATTGGCTTTTACTACTTAAATACATTATAAAATTAATTCACCATGGAAATTGCTGTGTACTGGAATAGAATGAGTTTCTTGACTGAGTTCAACTAAATGATATCATTTAAGGATAATTTTAATAGGAAAACGAAGCCGTTGCAAATTGACGAAGTGAATTAGACATCGAAACAAATTCGATTTTAGACTTTTGTGACATGCGAAGGTCTTAGCGGGCAATTGTGTTTAGCTGCGATGAGAGTAGGGTATAAATTGAATAAGCATCATCGGGGATTAAAGTCCGTAAATGAAAGAGCCATTGGATGCAAAATAGATGTCGCACGTCTACGGGTCGCTGTCCTGAAATAATTTAACCGATGATAACGCCAGAACCAACCCTCGACCGAGTTAACAGCCTGCACAAGCCGTAACGTCGACGTTTGGAAGATTTTAATGGTGCAGCTGCATTAGCCGTAAAAGTATGTCCACGAATTCCTGCTGTAAAAACGTTTTTAAAGTCAAAAAAGATCAAGATCGTTTATTCCCTTTATGATAAAACAGCTTTTAATGTAACTTTTATCAAAATTTTCTTTTCTTTTTCATCCTAGTCATTAAAACAAAAGATCGAACATATTTTAAGGCCGTGGTACAAATAGACACAGCCTAACTTTCAAATGCTATTTAATTAAATTTGAAATTTTTAAAGCTTGAGAGGAATGTTTTCATTTAGGATGTCCTTTGAGAAATTTTACAATTGTAGTACAATTTCATTAGTCAGCTATCTCCTTTGTCAGAAGAGAGAATGAGAAACTGAGAGGCATCGCTATATATTCGAAATCCCGCGGGATCGAATGTTACGTGTTAATTAATTCCAGCGTCTTATCCCAAGTACGTCGACTAATATACCTTTATCCTAATTCTCGAGCGAACAACGTTTCGACATTGTCTGGATTATAGTCCTTCCATCCCCATATCCCAAAATTAAGGAAGTAAAATTGCTTTTGAAGCACAACTGTTGCAATTATTCTATAAAAATAACTTAAATCAACAAAATTTCCTTCAAATTAAAGAAAGAAGCAATTTTCAGCACATGGAGAAATTGAATGATGAGATAAGAGGACAGAAAGGGAGAGAGATTGTGTCTATTAGGAAAGTTATGTAGCGGGTGTTTCGAAAGCATGATTTGATTTAAGGGCGTCTGGAAAGCCTTGGATACAAAGAGAATCACACGCAAGAACGAGAGGAACTGGAAAAAGTAAGAGAGATTCTTGTGCTCCTGTGAAAAGAGGAAGGATCAGAAAAGTTTTGCTGAGCCAATCACAAAGCGGGATATCAGACTGCCGATAAAAATGACAAAGTCCCGAACTTTTTCTACCCTACAGTGGTGTTCCGTCGCATCTGAAAACCCACTTCCGTCTTCTTCGTATTCCGTCCAATCCCGGAACCCGTCGACTTACGATTTCCCATCCGCAGTTTCCGTTTCCAGCGTCGTTTTCATTTCGATTCTTCTTGAATTTCCAACGATCTCTACACGAGAATTTATCACCTCGGGACATGGAACTTTAGACGAAGCGGAACAACAGAATCTGTAAAATACGTTCAGATACAGTCAACTCAAATAAAAAAGAGATTCACATTTTTATCACTAACGTATGATCCATTTGTATTTATTTGTATTATTTTAATTTTTTTATTTTGCTTTTTAACTAATTTAGAGTTTATAATGAAACAGAAAAAGTTTATCCGGTGTTGCCTTAAAATGAGTTTAACGAAGTTCGAGGGATTTTATAGACACTTTAAAGGATTTTAGGATATTTTAAGTGATTTTAGTAAATTTCTTTCATTTCATTTTAAGAAATATCAAAGGGATTTTTAAAAGAGTAAAAAAGATTTATATATCAAACGAATTTGTCAGAAATTGTGATACATTTCAACAGATTAAAAAAATAATAACTATAATACACACAGATTATAATAATAAAAGGAAGCAGACAATTATTATTCTTCTAACCGTTCGTTTATTTGGTAACTTTTAGATACATTAACTCTCATATATCTAAAAAAAACTAAAATCAAAGAATTCTTCGTATATGCATATATATAATATTACGTAATATTTATATATATGTATAAATATGTGTACATGTACAATATACATAAAGATAATAATAACTTCGATTCGCTTAAGCAAAGGCTAAATCATTAGAAAAATACATAATTTACGTGCGAATCTCCTTTCTAATCGAAAAAAAATGTTCTCCAAACTTATTGATCGATAAGTTACTCCATTACGAATTTTATGTGTGAATCGTATTTATACATTTTGCGTCTAATCGCGAAAATTCGTTTCAAGTCTTTTCTTTCGTGCACTATTCCCTTCCTAATTTTTATTTACAATACAGCTCGTAGAAAAATTCCCACTTCGTCAAAACGTCACAAATGCTTGACATGAACTATTAAATTATATTTAACAAATATCGATATTCGTTGGGAATTATATTTTTCTTTTCTACACAAGCAAAAAAATGACTCGAGTCGATTTGTCGCAAATCTCACACGGAAGATGATTTAATGAACACACAACAAAGTCAGTGGCGAACTGGATATTCTGTTTTATTAGAAGAAGCAACTTAAAAATGGTCCAAAAATAGGTTCAATATAAATTTACTATTCAATTATTCACAGTAATAAAGTTGCTTGCCTTCCATTAAACGATAAAAATTTTAAAACGAATAAAAGCCCTAGTGAAGAAGAATTTGTCAAGCTATGTAAAGTAAACAGTGGAGGAAATGATTTAGAGGATTCTCTTATTTAAAGCAAACTGAGTTTCTTCCAATTTTCTACTATTTCAATGCTTTCACGATGACTAAATAATTGAAAATCGGTCGTCAGAGTCAGTTTAATTTTAACCTTCTAAATGGCTCTTCAAAATTTCGCAGCAATGGTAAAACACTCCCTTATATTTACAGGAAAAATCGATTTTCGAGGCTTCTGCTTGCACTTTTTACGATTTTAATGCTTATATATAATTTAAGTGTACAAAATTATTTATTTTTACTTTCTGAAGAGAAAGTTAGATCCGGTTTCTCCAAATACATTATGCATTCAAGTAAAGTGGTCGATTTACCTTCGGTCGACTTTACTTAGCAACTTTAAAGTAGTATAACTGACGAGGGATAACAACACGAAAACTTTAAAAAGTTATATCATTAAGTCGTAAGGCGGAATGAATTTTAATGCCTCGTATGTCACTCTCTTTGAAAAGTTTACCCTGCTGGCTTTTTCCTAATGATCTTCTGAATCTTTCAAATGATCGGCGAAACGAAAATTCTAAGTATATGTAGAGTTGTGTTTTATCCTTCAAACGAAAAAAATATATCGGTCTGGAAAAAGACAAATGAGACTTTGAGTCGAGGATTTCTAAAACGATAAAACGATAAAGAAACGGAGGAATTTTTTTTATCATTCAAGGCCTTTCATAGAAATTTCGAAGGATTTAAAATAATTGGAGGGATTTTAAAATAGATTACAAAAATATTATA
>JAUESI010000008.1:274428-296672 GCA_032275145.1 Synergus laeviventris | reverse complement strand
TTCAAGGCCTTTCATAGAAATTTCGAAGGATTTAAAATAATTGGAGGGATTTTAAAATAGATTACAAAAATATTATAATACTTAACAATGATATGAATCCAGTTCGCTCCTGAAAAAAATGTGATCATATTCGTTGATATGTCTACTTAGTAATCAGAAAACATTACATTATTGTACGATTTCAGCACGATATGAATCAACCATATGTAAAGTTACAACTCATTTCATTTTGATTTCTGTACTTTCTCCTATTTATACACATGCAAAAACAATTTTACGTCTTCTGATCAATTAACATCCTTTAGAAAATCGTCGCTTCACCATTTGGAATACAATAAGAAAAAAAGTCACCGAGTTAGAAGCGATAAAAAATCATTAAAAATGACAACATTTTTCTGCCGTAAAAATAAATGAAAAATAATCATTCATTCGTTTTGAGTGCGACAGGAAAATCATGCTTCAAGGATAATAAAATAAAGAATCTAAACTTCGATTTTACTCGATGACTCTTTTGGACAAAAACGTTGAATTTCATTTTTAATTTCGCTGTGCGTTTTTGATGAGCGATACGATTTATGCAGTTAAACTTTAAATTGCGTAGAGATATGAACCGTATAAAACAACTATCGCACCCTGCACGCTGGCGATTCTCGAAATATTCGTTTTGATCAGGGCCTAAAATATTGTATACGACACACATGGTCGAATTTCAAAGTATGTAATCCAAAATACAAAAGTTTGTAGTTAAAAATTTACTTATTTTCCATAAAGAAATTCCAAATCTGGAATCCCATATTAAATCGCTGAAAATTCTTGGAAAGCCGTTACAATATATAAAAATGAGTGTTTTTATCGACGCAGTGAAAAAAACGTTTCTTGGGTTCCCTTTTTTACATGTGTTGTAGGGTTGTTATAAGAAGTGTGTAGTCCGAAATTAAAAACATTTTAGGCCCTGGTTTTGATCCTTTTTATATACTTTTCTATTTTTTGTTTTGAAGGTAGATTTATGCAAGACTCCGACGTTAGTTAACTTCGAAATAAGGAACGCGATAACGTTCGCTTTATCGAGTATTCTCGGCCATTTCGATTCCACGAGGTACCTTTTCTTGACTCCATTGAGAAAGTTTCACCTCATACCCCTTTCTCTCGCTTTTCTCTTTGCAATATTTTCTAAGAGGGAGAAAGTCACCGTAAGTTCCACTGTAATTACGGCGCACCCGGTAAGTTAAATATGATGATAACGATCGTGAGAGATAGAATATCTAAGCATACACTTTTACGTAAATCGAAGTCGCCCTACGAAAACTTTCCGAGGAAATTTTTCACTAAGTTTTGCCCTTATGTTGTACGTATAAAAAGTTGGGTGAAAATGTATTCCAAATCTATGAAATATAAAGGTTGAAAATCGACTATCTATTTTTTGTATAATGTATATTTTTTAATGTATATTTCAAAAAATAAAATCTGGATACAGGCTTGAATTCGAATTTTCGAAAACCAAAATTTTAAAATATAAAATTCGAAATACGTAAATTAATTTTCTTTAGTAAGAAAGACTAATGTTTTTTTTCAAAAATCGCAATTGATTTATGTAATTTGGTCAAAGTAGAATATAATATTTTTTTAAATTGTATCTTTAACAATCTGAATCTTGAATGACTGCATTTTAGTCTCAAAAAGAATCCTATCATAAGAAGTTTGTATATAAACAGGAAGTCTCGAAGTAAACGTATAATTAAAAAGATATAAAATGAGTTCAGAAAATTTTTTTTAATTTTCAAGAGATTTTAACAGATTTTATAGAATTTAATAGATTTTAGAAGATTCTTTTCTCTAATTAAAATGGCCTCTTCTCTCGATTCTAAGTAACCTCGAAAATTGTATTGAAAAAAATAGTTTAAGAGGAAAATTCCTTTTTTTGAATCCTTTTCCTTTTTCCTATAAAAATGAGAATTTTCCTCTATAAATTAGATTATTTTCTGCTATTTTTAAATGAAGAGGTGACCAAAGTACTACTTTTGCAATTTATTTTAAGATTCAGAATAATACTTTAATAAAGAGAGGATACTCTCTTTTAGAATAGGACTTGCACATGCGCAGTCAGTGAAATGTCAAAAAATAAAAGAAGAAGAAGAAATAACCTAAAAGTGCCCGGATGGAATCAACGCTAGTAGCATTTGTACTTCACTGCCTCGTCCTCCTACATCACATTAGATAGTAACATAGTTACTGCTCGTTCCGGCACAGTTATTTTAAATTTGAATACAAATTTGTTACCCGCCATATGCTAGGTGGCGTAGTAACTAGTAGTCCGTCTTCCTTGGATACCTCATTATGTAGTTCTGTGCGTTCCGAGTCACATCGACTCTAAGAAAAAAGTAAAAAATGAAAAACTTTTATAAGATTAATTTAGTATGAGTCCACCAAAGAAGGATAAGGATCATCGAGGTAAGAAGAGGAAGCATGAAAAAGAAGAGCGGATCATGAGGAGGCTGAAAAAACTAAAAGGAGGTTAGACATGTCGTAGTTCAAGATACTCGTCTACGGAATCGACCAGTTCAGCTTCGGGTTCTGAAAATCGCTCCAGATCAAGGTATTTTCGAAATAAGGGGAAAGCGCGATATCCAAGAGAGAAACCTAACCTAGCGGATATGTCGAACTCTGAATTCCAAGCTCCTTGTGAAATGGGTAATACGCGTCTCCCGCGAGAAAGACAGACCCTAGAGGAGAGGAAAGGGATACAAATTGCTCAAACAATAGTCTTCCTAGCGACTCAAGAAGCCGATCGGTATCTAAAAATCGGAACTCGAAAAGCCCATCGCAATAAAAAACTCGCAGCTTGAGAAGCAGATCGAGATCTGAAAGTTAAAGTTCGAGCAGTGTTTCTAGTTCTGAGAGTAATCGCAGTAAAAGCCCAGTTAACAAAGCAACAAAACCAAATAAAAGCGATAATGAGAAGCCTGTGGATAAAGTAGATCCCCTATTTGACAGGATGAAACAGAACACTTTTAAAGAAGTAGCTCTGTCTCCCCCAAATTGTAGACACATTGGTGGAAGTATGGACGAAAATTCTAAAATCTGGTTTACCAGAAGAATCCCTTAAAGAAATAATGGAAAGGTACCCACCAGCGAAAAATTGTGAGATAATGGGTGCTCCGATTCTAAACCCGGAAATTCGTTTAAAACCACCGGCTAAGAAAAAAGATGATTTTCGCGTTTCAGATCAGAAATAACTAGCAGCCAGCATAAGCGCTATCGGACAAGCACTTACAGAAATTCTAAAAGGAGATAATCTATCCAGAGATGTTCTTTTTGACACCGTCAGCGATGCTGGAAAGATCATCACTGATTTACAGCACGAATTATCAATGATAAGGAGGGCATTTATAATTCCTGGTTTAGATCCGGTTCTAAAAACAGTGTCTGAACAAACAGAAGTAGACACTTTGTTGTTTGGAAATGCACTCTCAGAAAAACTGAAAACGGCCAATGGAAACTTTAATTCATCAATGAAACTTTTAGACAAGGCAAAAGAGGACCTAAGCTGGTGGTCTAATAACATAAAAAATTCCAGCAATCCTATCAGAGAAGAAATCTACGAAAAAGAAATTTTTACGTATGCATCCCTTACTGGATGGGGTGTTTTCTGTGAAGGCAAGAAAGCTCAAGGATGGTGGGACCAAGAAGAACAAAAGCACCATATAAATTATTTAGAGCTCCAAGCAGTGTTTTTTGGGTTAGAATGCTTCGCAAAAGACAACAGAAATTACGAAATACTTTTCAGAATGGACAGGGATTTCATATATTAATAGAATGGGTGGTATACAGTACCCAAAACTTACAGAGCTCAGTAGAGTCACATGCCAATAGTGCAAGAGAGAAAAATTTGGCTGCAGGCTTCGTATTTAAGATCAGAAGAAAATGTAGAAGCGGATGAACAATCCAGAATTGCACCAAGTGAGACAGATCGGGACCTTCCAGGCTGGGCCATCTAGAAAATAGAGAAAAGATGCGGCCCTATGGAAATAGACCTATTTGCTTCACGCACAAATACGAAATGTCAACGTTTTGTATCGTGGCATAGGGATATAAACTCTGTTGGAGTAGATGCGTTCACACTTAATTATAACAATTTAATAAAATCTAAGGTTTAATCAAAATCGCAACGAGCCTTAGCTTTAAACATCTACCTAATGTGATCTAGGAGGACGAGGCAGTGAAGTACAATTGAACGATTGAACGAACTTGCCTTTAATGAACTTCAATCGTAATTGTGCGAGCTGCCTTGTCCGAATAGATCACACCCACTCAATAAAGTTTCTCCTTTAATCCACACCCTAATACATAAAAACTAAAAAATTCTTAGGTTTTTACATCGTTGCGATTTAAATCTATTCTTTAAAATATAATGAGGTATCCAAGGAAGACGGACTACTACGCCACCTAGCATATGGCGGGTAACAAATTTTTATTCAAATTTAAAATAACTGTGCCGGAACGAGCAGTAACTATGTTACTACCTAATGTGATCGATTCGGACGAGGCAGCTCGCACAATTACGATTGAACTTTATTACAGGTAAGTTCGTTCAATCGTTTAATTGTATAGACTAATAACATACAAATCCAATCAATAGGCGAAGTGAAAATACTGGCTTCATCTGGTGAGACTCACTCCGAGACTTCGAATTTATAGAAGCAGTTTTGATATAATCACAAGCTCCCTTTTATGATAGGATTCCTTTGAGAAGAATTGTCACATCTGTCAAATTACATTTAGAATTTATTGTCATTCACTGATTAAAGGCCCAGGCGATACTAAATAGAAGAACAGGCCACACTAATTACTTTGATTCTCGCCCTTGTCTTAGGAGGACATTTCAGTTACCTATAATTTTCAAAACTTGCTCTGAAAATTTAAACATTATAAAGTGAAAACTTAGAAATCTTAAAAGTTAAAAATATAAAATAATAATAAGCTGTACAGATTTTAGGTAATATTCTAAATAATGTAAGGTTATTTCGGAATAGCCAGCGAGCGGGGAACGGTAACAATAATAAATTAGCGACTCAATTTACACAACAGATTCTCTCCATACAATTTCCATTTCAATTTCGCACTTTCATAATAGTTTTGTCATGCTATTGCACGATCAGGAACGGATCCGGATTTGTGTTTAAGGGCGGCCCCAATCTCTCTGAGTTCGGAGGGACAGACTGCCAAAGAGTAGCTTACATCAGGAAATTTAAAGATTCACTTTTACAATACTTTACATCGATCTTTAACAAATGCCTCGTCGTCCTTAGAAAATAGGAGACTTGCAAGTCTCTTTTGTCCAACTTTTCTGTTCACTAGGCCAAACGAGCACCCCTCTTCCGATCGGATCCGCCGATGAGAGATTTTTTTCATTTTTATTTTCATTTTAATCTGTTATAATAATTCGTTAATTATTTTATCGTTATTTATCGATAATTAGGTTAGTCAGTTACTTAGTTAGGCGCGTTGATTACTAGAGATTTTCGATATATCCTACTCTTTTATTTCATATTCAACTATTATGGATTTCCTCTTATCCACTCCTTTATTAATAATCCGCTAATACCCTTAATAGTTTCGAAAATCATTCCCTGGATGGCTTCAAATCGATTATCGTTATAACATCTCTTTCTCTCTCTGATCTTTCTCTTTATTTATACTTTCTTATGTTAAAGTCGTTGGCTCGCGATTACGATCGCCGGTTCTACAAAGATCACGAGCTCTTCGTTGAGTTAAAATTATATTATTATAAATTAAACTATATTAAATAATATAAAATAAAGTATATTATTTGATCGTGAGTTAGATTAGTAACTACAAAAACCTAGTCCATCTTTTGTTTTTGTTTTTACATATGAGAACCACTCGCTCCTTCAGATTCTCAAATTCAGACTTCAAAGTTCCAGTTTGATGAGTTATTTTGTACAATAATTAAATAATGTATGTCAATAATTTATGTTTAGAATAATTTTTACAAATATTATTTTAAAATATCTTAATCTTCAATAATTTCTTTAAACTGAAAGTCTCTAAGTGAGGTTATAATTTTAAGGATATAAAATGAGTTTCAAATATGTATTTCAAAGATTTCGACTCACTCACTTATTTCGAAACTTCAAGTTTATAACAGCAATTTCGATATAATCGCAACCTCTCTTTTATAATAGGTCTTCTGATTTCAAATTCTTACATAAAATAGGGAAAAAATTTAGATTCATATAGTGGTTCTCAACAAATATGAAAAACAATCGGAAGCAAATTAAATTAGTAAAGAAATAATAGAGTAAATTTCAGATTCAATCTTACCTAATATAGGTAGGAAATTAAAATATAGTTAAGTTAATAGATTTTAATACAAGAGTGAGGTACAAGTTTTAGGAAAACGAGACCTAAAATAAAGGTTTCACCCTCCCCGTCGTGATCTTTGAGATATTTATTCCTATTTTGAGTCGCAAGGCGGCCTCCCGATCTGTATTAATCGATTTCTTTCATTGCATGACTTATTCATGAATTTTTTTCCTTTTAGTGTAGAAAAACACTAGTGACAGACCTAGTTATGTGGGGAGGTAGATCGGGGGCCTCCATCGGGGCCCCCTCGTACCCCTATGCAGTTAATCCGAGGCGATGTATCTTCGCGGAGAGAAAATTGTGCAAGACGAAAACTATCGGCTTTGGACAGCTTTCAAGGTCCAACTCCTTTAACAGAAACATAATTAAACAATTGATATCATTCTTGTAAAATATTTAAAATTTAAAAGTGAACAAATAAGTATAACTGGCGTTGAAAAAATGCCAAAAACTTATAAAATTTCATTAAAGGGACTCTACACTTTCTACGTTTCAAATTTATACAATTCGATAGCTAAAATATATGTCACAAAAAATTCAGATTCAAAACATTTTATTTATTGACTTATCAATCCTGTAATAATTATATAAAGAAACCGAGAAAATATAGGGTCTCTTTGAAAGATGTTCTGCTTCAGCAAAGCTGATGCAAAATTTTCTTGACTTTTTTCAATTACCCGAGTGCTCAAGTCTGTATCGTCATTAAAAGTTTTTTTCTTAGAATTTTTAACAAGGAAGAGAACTTCAGTGAAGATTTTTCTATTTGTTTCAATTTAAGTTTTGTATTTATTTTATTCAACTAAAAACTAAGTTGAGTAAAGTTACAGATTTTGCGAAAGTTGAGTTTTATTAAGAACATCATTATATCTTATCTAGTTTAGAAAAAACGTTTTTGAATATATTTTAGAGACCTGCGACTTGAAATTGAAAATTAAATTTCTAAATGATTTACTTACAATTTCACCATCTTCACCTCCAAAGTCAAGCCACAGGAGTCTGGCTCCATCATCAGCTGACATTTTTAATTTATCAAAAGACCTTCGCCACAGTGGAGTAGGTGGCGAACCAGGACTGACACCAGATCCACCAACTCCTCTTGCTCCAGCTGCATAAAGGGTGAAACCATCCTCATGGTTCACAATTAGTTGACAAGCTCTGCCCTGCCAGACACATCCTACAGAAAACACACAAGGAGATTCTGATTTACTTATATCTCTGCAACTTTTATTTCAATATAATAAACCGATACTCTTTTTTAAAATTAACATTTAAAAAAAATAAAACCCATTTTATCAGTATATCCTTTTATTAATGACATTAATCATATCTAGATTTTTTAATTCTCGAGACATTTTTCAAGATCAATTGAAAGCTTTAAAAAGTCTTTAAAATTACTTTATCTTTTGGAAACTTTTTGACTTCTTAAAGTCGTTAAAATTTTGTAAAATAAAAACTTTAATAATTTAATACACGTCAAGCAGCCAAATCAATCTGAGTAAGACACTCATTTTTAATTAAAGGTGATATCTTACTTAACTTTAGCCTTTACCATTTAAACTCCCTTTTCTCTATTCAGAAATTTTGTACGACTAGTTTCTCATTTATAGGAGCTTTTTCACTCTCTAATTACTGAGTGATTTTATTTTACAGATTATAATTCTCTTTTCAAAGAAATCTTCATGGTTGATGAATTTTATGCAAGGGGTCTTTTCGTTTCATTGGATAAGTCATTCATTAGAGCTTTGCTATATATACAAATGAAAATAAAATTGGCTTTCTGTGGCTCTGTACTCAAAGCAAAAACATTTAGAGATGAAGATGAATTACATTGAATCGGAAATTGTAAATTAAAAGAGAATTAAATGATTAATGATAAATTCAAATTTTGGAAACATTGAAAATGGCATAATTTTAAACTGTATACGTCTCAAAAACAAGAATTATTATTGAAAATTGCAATGATACATATTAATTTTATGTACAGATATGTAGAATTTAATCTGTTCTTGCAGCTTAATATAAAACCTACACTTTAGAGAGAATCTGAAATTGAATTAACCCCATATCATACAGTTCGATTCGTCCGGTTGAAATTCATGCGTATTTCATAAAATAAAAATGTGTAATGCGATCAATGAAGCCGCGCGAATTTTTGAAGTTTTTTACGCAAAAGAAAAGAATAACGAAATAAATCCACGAGTTGTACAACCCGATTTATTGCACCAGTCTCGGAGAAGAGAAATTGAATTTCATCGAGCCAAATTCATCAGGGCATTGGACGAGTAGAGTCGCATACCTATCCGATATTTGTAAAGAAGCAAAGATTTCCAATCCGATTTCACATCCAAACCCCTTTGTTTATCCTATACTTTTTACTTCTATTTTTACCACTTTTCCAATTTTTTGTGTCTCTCTCTCTCTTTCACTCCTCTTTTTTTGAGCTCTCGCTCACTTCAATTTATCCGCTCAATTCGCACAAACTGTAGGTATGCGGTCGTTAGGAAAATTGCAACAACATTAACAACCAATTTCTGATAAAAGGCAAATCTCCGATCTTCCGTTGTCGGGACGGAAGCATCCGCATTATTCGAAAAATTGTCTGGACTGCTAATGCCTCGATGGAGTGAGAATCGGGAGAGGAAAGGAAATGCTCAAAATTGTCGAGTGGCCCAGTAGAATGTAATACGTTCCTTTTAATTCGAATTGAACGATAGTACAATTATTGTTTGAAGATTAAAACAATTTTTAAATTGAAATAGAGATTATTACAGCACTGAAACTTTAATAGTAGAGTCAAATTATTCACTGTAATTTAGTAATAGGAATCTAAAAAAAAAATCAAAAAAGAATATCTAGAGTTTAAATTTGAATATTCAGCTGAAATTTTCTCCAGAAAACTACCATGCTGATAGTCCCTTCTACTTCGCACTTAATGAACTGATTGAAATAGAAAGTATTAAAAAAATTTTCAGCATTTCTGCAATTAAAAATTAATCAGTTTGAGAGTATGGTACTTACGAACTGTGTATTCTCGCAGCGAGAGAGCTGCAGTGTGACAGCCTTGGACAATGGCCCTGGCCCATGCAGCCAGATCTCTCCTGGTTTCTGCCCGGAGATTATGCGTTATTACACCATCAATGGTACCAACCCTAACTGCAAATGTCGCTGCGTGATGTGCTGTTGAATTGCTCGACGAGGGTTCATTTTGTCTCGTTGGTGAAGACACGAGTCTGAAACAATAATAAGAAGAACTAAATAAATATGATGATTACTTGTTTAATCAAAATTAAATATACTCGAAAAATTATGGTATTTTAATACAGAGAATACAGCAATTTCCCATAATTTTTCTTTCCAAAAACGATATGCCAGTCCTGTATAATAGCCAGTTTATTGACAAACAAAAAGATGTGAGTGAAAGGGTTTTTTTTGCATGAGACTTATTGAGACGGATGTTTTGTGGCGTGCAAATTGCGTAGAGTGAATTTATAGATTTGGGGGAAACAAAAAAAAAAAGAAAAAAAGGAGAAAAATAGAAAAATAGAGGAAAAGAATGACAACGAATGGTCCGCAAAGTCGGTAACGTGGCAGTAGATTTTGAATAACAGCACTCGGTATATGTACACGAGTCAGCGTAACGTACGAGGTCCGCAGGGAACGATTGGCTTTGAGTGGCCCCTCTGGATTTCAGCCAATAACCCTGTTATTCGTATTCGCAGGTGTATACGTATTTGGACATGTCCCTACTTGAAATTGTGTGTCGGTGAAGTCGTCACAGTCGCACAAAAGGCACTCACTTTCCTTGTGTCGACATTGACAGGTTTATCCACTGTTTGCTCCGACTTAAAGGGTCTATTACACGACGTAATTCGTCGTGGAAAAACAATAGATCTGGAAATACTACCCACTTGCGGCTTTATTTTACGTCCCTTAGTGTTTCACTGGAAAAAGATGACTCAACTGTATGTAGAGAAAATGGATGCATTTCTTTTAGTGTCTGAATCTGTTTCATTCCCAAGTATCAGAGCTAATTGGTGGAAAATGAGGAATCCTATCGAAATGAACTCAAGCTAATCCGAAGGCAAAACAAATATTTCTATCCGAATCAATCAATTCCATCCAAATTTTTTTGTTTTGAGAGTTGCCTTGTCGTAGGTGGCTTGACAACTAAGTTTAACTTTTGATGGTTTTCAGCACAAGAGAATTCACCACATTTCACTACCGATTCTTTCTTTAATTAAACGAAAAGATAATTAAATAATATATAAGATTCGAATTGAATTCTCGAACGTGAGAATTTACAACAGAATTGATTGTTAAAAGTATGAATATATATATATATATATATATATAAGATGAGCCCAAGGAAGATAAGAATTGATTTTTGATTTTAATTTGCCATAATTGGCAATCGGCGACGCGACGGAGTTCCACACGGACCGATATAAAGATATATCGCCGTATGCGATAGACAGATTCAAACTCCACTGATTGTGAGTGAGACGAGGGTTCTTGATAGACTGAGCGATCAGAACGACGGATCTCAATAAATTGAGATTGAGCGAGTGAGCGAGTCAACGCCGCACAGTGGTCCACAAGTCACAAATAGTTGAACAAAAGTCGATTTGTCAACTTTAAGATTTCAAAAAGATGAATTGATAAATGTGTTTAACAATACCTAAACATCATAAAAGCAATATATCATATGATCTTACTTAATATGACTCAAATTACATTTTTATAAACATTCATAATGTTAAAACTGGCCACAAAAAATGTAGACATTTTAGAACGAATTATTTGTAGTTTTAAAATTGGTTTTAGCCGATTTTAGCTTGTTTTTATTTGGAAGTGGAATAATATTTTTAAATGTTATTTTAATCAATTTTAACAAATATTTACCACATTCAAATATTTGATATATTTCTTGCCGTATTGCTTTAAAATCATTCTAAAAAGTTATTACAAGAAAAAATATACAGATTTATGAGAAAAAAGTAAGGTTTAATCTACGAAAGTTGGGACATCCTATCTTAAAATTTGAATAATTATAATTTATTGATATATACAATTAAAATAATACAAGTTTTTGTTTATTAAAGAATTCAGTTTTTCATATTTTAATATGCCCATGTCATTTGCGCTTTCATTGAAAAAAGTCTAATTTTCGATATCTTTTCATGCTTTGAACCAACGCAAAATTTGTTTGAAATTTTTATATTATATTCAATTAACCGATTAAAAATGATAATTTCCATTTTTAAGTTATTTTGAATTTATGTGACATATTTCTTATCAGAATCTTTAAAAAACCCAAATACCAATTTTGGTACAAATCCAATTAAATTTTGACTTTTGTCCAACTATTTGTGACTTGTGGACCACACTGCGCCGCTCGCATGCCTTTCAATTTTTCCCCTTTTTTCGCGCCCCTCTACTCGTCTATCACTGATATATTTGTTCATTGCCAAATGAAATTTAAGCTATTTATTTGATGAATGTTGAGCAACGAATCTTGCGATGTGATATTTAGGATATTTAAAGTATTTTGAGAAATTGTAGATTTCGTATTTGGAACACTTAATGCATTTGAAATATTGAAAACGTGATATTTGGAATATTTGAGTATTTCAGATTCGTTATTTGGGATATTCGAGATATTGAACAAATCTAAATGCGTAGTTTGCGCGAAAATAAATAAAATTATAATTTGATTTCTATGAACTATTATGTAACCCAGAGAGTCATATCCGAAACAATCTAAGCCTATCAGATATCGAAACCAAATTCTCATTCGAATCAATCCGACCAAATTCGAAAGCTCATATTGATTATCGGGTCTAAAAGTGAATGTGGATTAGCCTCGAAGTTATTCGAATTGAAATTTCGATTAATCTGATTGATTCGAATTGGAAAATTGGTTCGAATTAGCCTCGGATTCACTCGACAAATGACACAAAGTATATCTGAAGTCTGTGAGTCTTCAAGTTTTTTCCAAAATATTGTTTTATAAATAATAAATAATAAATAAATAATAAATTACTGTCAAAGAAAGTGAAGCTTCCCTCCATAGTTCGAAAAAGCACGAAACTTAGTTAGCTTGAAGACAAATACAAATCTTATCATGAAAGAAAGTGACATTATCAATGGGTTAATAAATTACAAGATTGGCAAGATTCATTGAATACTTAATCCTCTCTGTTATTGTCTACTGACGACAATCCATCCAATTGACTGAAGTATTAAACCGGAGAAGTAGGGGAATAAAAAGTAAAATGAGAAGAAAACAGATGGAAGAAAACCTCAGTTAGTAAATAAGAGCGTTAAACGAGAATGAATGGTCGATCGCCGCCGTAATCCGCGAAAAAAGAAGAGACCTAAGACTGGAAATAAGACAAAGAAAAAAGAGAATAGATCTAAAGAAGGAAAAAAATAGGTCGGAGTAAGGAGAGGAACTTTCCTTGGAGTGAAGTTGAATCACTTCCGGTTTGTCTCACAGTAAAACTTCCTTAAGTCGGCTATTCCGTACTTTCCACCCTGTCGCTTCTTGGGGCCTGATATGGACCCCTTCGACCAGAAATAGCTCCACTAGTCTCCTTTTACTATCTTTTACTATCGCTCCTTCTGCCCTACTGAGACTCTAAGATTTATTGCTAAATTCAACAAAACAGTGTATCTTCGGACCTCTATTGACTCTTCCGCCTTTTCAATTTTTGAAAAAATCAGTCTCTCAGTTTTTCTTAGGAGATAAAATTCAAAGCTTACCAAAATTTAAAGAAATGTTCTTGGACTTATTTGGACTTACAGCCAAAATTATGCTGTTCTGTTGATGGCTCAACAAAATTTGTGTTGGTCAGGCAAAACAGTTTTCTGAATGCGCCAAAACTAAAAGGGAGATCATTTCTTTTGAGGTGCAGGTCGTGTTATGAACTTTCGGTCCAAAATCTGTTCGAAACACGCTCTCACGGGTCAGAAACTCGTGAATGCAAATGAGCTTGAGTTGAAGGGATAGGGAAGAAGTAGAGAGATTCAAGGAAGGTGGAAAGGGCCGACAAGGACTGCATTAACTTCTGTGCAACTCTGATTGTTCAGTCTACCTTAACCAACTAATTGCGATATTGAGGTCCTTACTTCCTTCCGTTGACTGCACGTTACAAAATTCAGACCATTCGGAATATTGGGACACATTTCTGGCCGAGATTGTTCAACAAAGTTCCCGAGAGACGGATTAATTCGACCCTAGGGAAAGGAAATAACTAACAGAAGAGAATACAATGCAACGAAAATTGTTTCAAAATCGACATTTGAAATCAAGAAAAAGATTACCTTGGTAATTTTTGAAGAGCAAAGGATTTCCAAGGATTATAATGATTATGATGATTTTGATAGCTTTAAAAATTTTCAGAGACAGAAAGTGATTTGAAACGTTTTCGTATATATCTTCTAACTCGTTTGAAAAATTTAAAATGTTGTTTCTTTAAATATATGCTGTTGTAGAAGAATATTAAGATACAATGTGAGGGAAAATGGATGGATCGTGGACTGATATGGCGGCTATTCGTTTGCCTGGGGGTTGACAGGTTCGATAAACTTTTTTCCTTGTCGACGTTCTTGACGGACCTAACTTTCACGCTAGACTATGGCCTTCACTATACACGTCAAAAGAGCAGACATCGTTGAAGAAGAGCACTTTCAGGTTCCCCAGAACTTCTTGTATCGAGCAAAAATCGATCATCCAAAGTCTCCTGATGAGAATCATCTCTTCTTTGGACAGTATTCAATCCTTAAAGTGAACCAAATTTATTCATCAACTTTAAAATTTCTTTCTTATCTAAAATCTTTTCAGCCTCATCATACTGTCTCATCACATCATTTCTAAAATATATAAATATTTCAAAAACTTAATCTCATAAGTAATTGAAAATCAAAAAAGGGAAAACTTTTCAAATTATTATTTGATCGTATTAAAAAGAGCTATTAAATATTATTTCAATATTTTACTTTAGCGTTTGACTATAGTATTAGCATCATCAGTCTCATTCGTGTATATTTGTGTATTATTTGATTTTTAATCGACTCATTAATATGAAAAGTTGTTTAGGATTTTTTAAAATTCGAGATGTAGACATCTGTAATTATAAATAAATGCATTTCGCGTTCGTGTTTGCAATTCAGTCGAAGGGCTTACTGAATAGACGTATGCAAACTGTCGGATTACTGCATTTAGCAGTGATGGTTAGTCCATCGCTATTTTAATTACGACTATTATATCTGGCGAAATTCGTATATCGCTCAACTCGTCAAGCCGTTACGTGCGCGATCGTCAAAATCTCACGTTACGTTTGCACATCTCGCAAAATTTTGCAACAATAACATTATAGTAGAAAACCCAAGAATTCGAATTCTAAATATGAAAGGAAAGCTTCCATAAATTAAATTGAAGCAAAGCAAAATTTTGGAATCTGCTTTCATTCAAATTTCCATATAGCTATGTGGTTTGAAAGGATTCATGTCAAGTCTGAGAGAATTTCCGACCAGTATTTGAAATTTCAGTGATGCACAAATTTTTAATTAAAATTATTAAAAATCGTTACTGTCACGTTCCACGTTCCATGTCATTCAGTTCAGAAAGTGTCAATCAGCTTTAATCTGAATAGGATTATTTTCACATAATTTTTTCTGAAATCTTGATTTAACCCTGTTTCTAAATTATACTAATTTAAAACTATTTATGTCAAATAAAGAAGTTCAGTTTACTTAAATTCTGCGCCTGGAAATGGAATAATAGGGTGGGCAGGAAACCTGGAAATTATACTAGAATTTTATTATTTATTATTATTAAAATTCCATATAATAATAATAATAAAAACGAAAGGGGAAAAACAGAGCGAGCTTCTCTGTTGAGAATTCTGAGGTTGAAGAAGGATGGATCTGCCGCGGGGTTTGATAAACCAGGGGGTCAAGGGGGTCAGATTAGAGGTGGGGAACGATTCCCGGTTAATTAATAGCAAGTGATTAATCGCCAGACGTGGGCTACCCTCGTCAAACAGACCTCCAAGCACAGCTCCGAGCTTGTACGTGATCTGCAAATACGAGCGAGCATCTACATACTACAAACTTGTATGTGTTTGTGTGTTTACATATTCACACTAACCACTCTGTGTGTTCAAACTCAATGCGATTTGTATTTTGTGGCAAAACCCATAAAACACTGGATCAGACCTACCAAAAAATCGATAAAAAACATTTCGTCAAGTGTATCTAGATTTTCTTAGAATTTTTTTGATTTTTGACTATTTGCCTTCTTTTATTTTTGCAAATTTGAACATTTTTTGGCTTATCGGCTAAATTTTAAACTAGAGTTTCAAACTTTTTAGATTAAAACTTGAAAAGTTATAAAAATCCTCATTTTTTAAATTAAAGTATCCTATGTGTCCCTTTAGAAATTTGGATGATGTGAAATAATTTTAATTTAGACTTTTTCCATTTTAAATAAGAGGGATAATATTGAAATTGTCAAGTTGAAAAAGGAAATAGGAATGGAATACATAGTCCTGAATCCCATTCGGAATATCGCACTTGGGTTGCACGTTGGGTGGGAATGCAACTGTCGTCGACACCTTTAATAATTAATGCTCAGCCTCAGGCATTTAATTGATCCGGTTCGATGTTCGATTATTGAAACCCCATCTTTTATTCTCCCCCTTCCTCTCCCTGCTTTCCGATTCCACAGACTTCGAACCTCTTCGTCGAAATTATCTTTCTGAATTTCCGTTTTCGAAGCATGAATTTCACGTTTCGTTCGATCCGATTGCACTCGACTCTATCGTATTAGGCTCTTGCCCTCGTCGAAGCGATAAATTATCGCGCCGAAGAAAAACTCGTCTTTCCGGTTCGTTTGAGTATCCACCGTTCCCTCGGGCTTTCACACTTTATTTCATTTGAATAATTACCGATTTTGCACTAGACGAATCTTCAAATGAGATGCAAGTTTTCAAAATAATGGGATATATTATTGCATTTAAATGACTTTAAATAAAGGTGCAGAGAGAAAAGAAAATTGATGAATTTACCATTTAAAATAGTCAACATGCGCTCTGCGGTATTTTTTCTGTAATTTAGTAAGTTTTACTATTTAAAATTGTAATTTGTGCTAAGAAAATTGTAAACCCTGCTACTTTCGTTGCAAAAGTTACGATTTGAAATAGTAAAACTTACTAATTTCCAGGAAAAATACCTTCAGAGCACATTCTAAATGGTAAATTCAGACATTTCTTTTGATTTTCGTTCTTCCGTGTGGGTCTTACGAACCAAATTAAAGATTAAATTCAGAAAAAGCACACCTATTAATAACAAGGAAGGTTACCCGAGTGTCCGCCTCCGATTTGATTCGTTCTGAAGTATGTTTTATAGCACTAAATAATAAGGTACACGTATTTTTGATACGTGTCCAAATTCATATTTAGGGGACGAAATCACTCTTCAAAGTTTTCGAATAGTTACTTAAGGAATATAATTTTCAGTGAAATTAATCATTTAGAAGACAGGGTAAACATTGTTTAGACTGAAATTATGTTAGTAGGTTGCATTAAAATATCTATTTGCCAAGCATCACTCCTTCAAACAGGGGATTAACTACCCCCTGTGACTAACATACACAAAAATTCCTGTTTTGCATCCAAATCAAATTTAATTTTTGAACGATTAATGAAATGTTATAACGAAAACATACAAGAAGTTATATCTTTTTACAGTCCATTTCAGATTAAAAAGGGTAAACTACCCTCAATTGAAATTTTGATTTCCTTAAACATTTGTATCAGTTGCCGTTTAATGGACGTAGTGGAAATTATCAATAATTATCTTCAGGGAAGGTAACATTGTGATAATAGAAAAAATCGTAGTCTACCGGAATAAGACACCCCCATTCTAATTTAAAGGGAGTAAACATCACTCAAACTATGTTTCACATTCATATTAAAGGAAATAAATAAAATAAACTGTGTAATTTCGTATACCATAATAATTTTTTTGCAACACTTAAAATGCTTTTTGAATATGAAACATGGTTTGAGGGTGGTTTACCTCCTTTGAATTAGAATGGGGGTGTCTCATGCCGGTAGACTGCGATTTTTTCTATTATCACAATGTTTCCTGCCCTGAAGATAATTTCTACTACGACCATTAAACGGCAACTGATACAAATGTTTAAGGAAATCAAAATTTCAATTGAGGGTAGTTTACCCTTTTTAATCTGAAATGGACTGTAAAAAGATATAACTTCTTGTATGTTTTTGTTATAACATTTCATTAATCGTTCAAAAATAAAATTTGACTTGGATGCAAATCAGAAATTTTTGTGTATGTTGGTCACAGGGGGTAGTTAACCTCCCCGTTTAAGGGAGTGATTCTTGGCAAATAGATATTTTACTGCAATCTACTAACATAATTTCAGTCTAAACAATGTTTATACTGGCTTCTAAATGGTTAATTTCACTGAAAATTATCGAAAACTTTGAAGAGTGATTTCGTCCCCTAAATATGAATTTGGACACGTATAAAAAATACGTGTACCTTATTTTTTAGAGCTATAAAACATACTTCAGAACGAATCAAATCACAGGCGGACACTTGGGTAACCTTCCTTGTAAGTGACAGTTGGCATTATGTTGGTGTTTCAATAATAATTCAAGATTGATGCACCTGATAATCAATTACATTTTTAGATTGACTTAGAAGTCATTTCACTCATTAAATTATGAAAAAGTCATACATTGTTTCCCATGACTCGTGAAATCTCGTAAAATTCCTTAAAATTTATGAAAATCTCTAGAAATCTTCTAAAAATCCTTATAATCCAATAAAATCTCGTTAAACCGTTAAAATTCCTTAAAATTAAATAATATGATAATCAATTTCATAAAATTTCTTAGAATTATTTAAACTTCCGTGAAATCCTTTTGAAAGGTATCTATAAAATCACACGAAAGTCAAAATTCTTTAATAATCTCTAAAATCGAAATCGAAAAAATGTTTATTAGAATGGCCTAAAATTAATGAATTTCAGATTGGAATTATGTAGTTTTGTATCTTTTATATATTTAAATATTATTAGTTATCCATGCACTATAATCCATGTATTATAATAGAAAGCTAAGATTAGGAGAACTTCCTGCTTCTTAAAATATATAGAAATATGATGATTAATTACGACTTTGTGTTTCAGATTAAATTAACTGTTTACTTGAAAAGTTTGTGAAGTCATGAGAACTTTAGAAGCTGCAAAAAGTTGCTTACCTCGTGGCAATGAGAGGACAGGTAATACTTGGAGACGCCCAGGCTTCTGGACTCCAGGGTGCGCATTCGTAGAGCCTGAGCTCTCGACCGGAAACTGCTCCAAAGACGCTGCGCCATCCGCCGGCACAGCCGGTACCAAATCCACTTCCGGCGCCGCGGGATGTACTCGCGCTACTTCCGGCTCCATCCTCGCTACTTTCGCTACTGGCGCGACCATTCTGTAAAACAAAAACCAACAACTTTTAACTTAAATAACAATAGAATCTTTCAACCTTGTTTTTGACGAGGGTAATATATTTATTACAATATTTTAATATCCTTTTCCAAAATGTACTTTTTGTAATATCATTTCACTACAGAGAGATATTTTCTCAATATTCTGGCACTAAATTCCGGGTATATGAATTTAATTTTGAAACTTTGGTCTCAAACCAAATACGATATTAAAAGCGTAAATTTCATGAAAACTCTGTAAAATACAAATTCAATCAGCTGTAAATGGAACCGGTAAATGGAAAAATTGGAAATAAACGTCTACGAAAGAATGAGTTTCAAACGGAAACTATATCAGGTTTTCAACAGATTTAGGAATTGCACGAGTGACAGGTTCAACTGTTCGTATGAATCGAACGGCTGTACACGCAAATCGCTTGCCCAGCTAAAGCCGTCACTTGATAGAATACACATTTCCTGCTTGCATTTGAACCTCACTGATCCCATGGCTCTCACGTTTTTATCCCGTAAAATGATAGCTTTCACGCAAAATCTGATATATTCGAGGATTACCGCCAATTTAAGGCAGGATTGTTTGAAGTGGTATCATTTATCGGATATATAGTAAAAATGAGCATAAAAACCTTTTGTTGAAATTTATTAAGGGCATTTAGTAAGTTGTGATGTCACAAATTACTGATAAAGAAAATAGTAAACATATATTTCCTGGGATTATGAATAGATATTTTTCGTGCCTATCATATCATTAAAAACTAAATTTGAAATTGTCTTATGATCTGTAAAAACTATAATTATTTCGAAGCGTTTATTATCAAATCCATATATGACATTTATAACTTGTTTGAACTTGGCCAAAACATTCCCTCTGTAATTTGATGCCGAACTCCACCAACCAATAATTTGTCCCTTCTGCATATATACATATATCTATAATACAGCTTCACTTTACTGTTTGTTCGTGACGTGGTAAAAAACATTTTTGCATCGTTGAATCATTAAACTGCTACGAAACGAGTGACAGAGACCAGATTCCTACCGGAAGGGATGGCGATCTGCCGTTTCGTAATTCGCGGTCGAGTGGTTATACAGATTTTAGTTGTCCATTTTGCTCCAAACCACCGTGACTCTGGACCACCGAGAGATAATTGAAGCGTCGAATTTTGACATCCGCGCTGAAAACATTCATGTTACATGTTCGACTTTAAATTATATAGGATTACATGATACGTAATCTTGTTAATGTTGAAACGACTGAAATTCAAGCAAGCGTTCATCTGTATACATGGCTGATAATAACGAATGCAGCTAAAGAAGTGGGAAACAATTCGCTGTATCGTTTAATTACTCGTTTTCAATGAAACTTCTCTTTTTTCGGGTTATTTTATGTATACGCATCTCGCATCTCTGTCGAGTCTCGATTGCAATTAATTTTCGGATTAATTCCCTTTGCTGACTGCAATGCCGATTTACATTCGACGCAAATTTCTCTGTTTTCTAATAAACAATTAAAAATGCGATAATTGGGAAAACTGTTCGAAAATGCAAATGTAGATTTATATTTTAAATTGAAGAACTAATTAAAATCTTATTAGTCAATATTATTTTGAAATCTCATAAATTCGGCACGAAAAAATGAAAACATTTAACATTTTAAATTCGGTGATTTAAAATTTGGTTTTTTTCTTGCGCGCTGTAACGCGCATGTAATATTGCTGGTGTAGAAAATAAAAAGCAAGAAGATATACTCGTGTGTAATTATTCCTCTGTTGTGTTCCCTCTGTCTCCCTCACTTAGCGGATCATTCAGAACTTCTTCCGCGTCAGAACATTTTGCTGGCTCAATTAAAGCCCCATCTGATGTTACACCCAGCGATTCGCACGCGATTTCGCGGTTTCGAAAGTACGTGGACATGACAGACGACTAATGGGGTTCCCACTTCTTTACTCCCTCGGCTTTTCATCGAAATCCCCGACAAACTGAGCGAATCAGTTCGCTCAATCTCATTCTCTTAAAAAAAAAAAGCGAAACAATATCAAACCTAATCCTGACTGCTTTCAAATCTTTCTCTATGAAAGTCTTCCGAGTATTTTTAAACGATTAATCTATTCAAGGAGCACTATCGAGATAATGCTAACTTGCATCAAGTTTAATTTCATCCTCATTTAAGTATAGAGAGCATTACTTTTAAGATTTCCAGAGAACAAACTTTAGAATAGAAATTAATTCGAAGAGATGAAAATAATATTTCAGTTGAAATGAACGTAGCTGATGAACTTTTCAAGCAAATACAGCGATCATTGTTTTAACATTAGAGAAATAAAAGCAAGAATGCTCTTCAAATTTCAGTAGCTCAGTAATGTTATATCGCTGGTGATGTTTTAACATTATTCAGTGCATTCCACCTGCACTGCGCAAACGATTGCTTTGTAATTTATGCATAGAATTCAGAAATTAATTAATTTGCTTCGGATAATATATCCCCTTTTGCCAGAAGCTGATAGTAATTTTGTAATTAATTGACACTCAAGCGACAATGCGCATGTATTAAGAGCATACACATGTTGTTGGTCATCAAATACCCGTTATACCATAATTCAATCGTTTATTTATTTAAGAGAGAATTTTGATCCCGAAGCCTTCACATATTAAATAAAAGTCCTCAAGTAAATTGGTTCTTTGGTGAAATTTATTAAACAGTGAAAAAATAATTATTCAAAGCGTTTTTTGTTTTTCAAATAAGGTAAGTTGAAAGGGTGCACAATCCTTGAAGATTTATATAAGAGATAGAGCACAAAACATTTTAGTTTACATATGTATTTTACTGCGAGTAAAAGAAGCTTCATGATGATTGTTATAGTTCTTACAACGTAATATTTTTAACAGAAAATAGAATCCCTGCAAATATTTATACGGAAACCTGAACAGGAACGAATACATGAATCTATACAAGAATCAATACAGAGACCTATGTATACGGGAACCTGCATAGAAACGTATACAGAAACTTATACAAGAATTTATATAGAGCCCAGTACAGGAATCTATACAGTAATCTATACAAGAATTTATATAAAAACCTCTCCAGGAAAGTATATATAGAAACCCATATAATCTACAAATATTTATACAAAAACCTGTACAGGAATGTATACAGAAATCTATATAAGAATTTATAGAGAAAACTGTAGTGAATCTGTGCAGGAATCTAAGCAAGATATTATACAGAAACCTGTGCCAGAACTTAAACCGAAATCTATACAAAAATACAGAAATATAAGACAATGAAGGTAATTTCTACCATAGTTCCTACAAGCGTATAAAGAAAGATT
>JAUESI010000008.1:253286-265969 GCA_032275145.1 Synergus laeviventris | reverse complement strand
TATTCACATTTTACACTTGTGCTTACTCAGTTTTTTATTATTAGTTTAAATATAAATTACAGTGATACAAGTTGTGTCACTGATTTACAACAAATCTACTCCTTTATAAAAACCCCAAAGAACTCTCACGTTAAAATAAACGCGAGACTAAACAATTTCAATTTAAAAAACAAATATGAAAATGTTACTCTACTCACATGACTATAGTGGAATTCGTTAAAATACTTTAAATTCCACTACATATCCTTAAAATCCCATAAAAAATGGTTAAATCCTTTAGAATCACTAAAATCTCAACAAATACTGTAAAACCCCATTAAATCCCTTACAATCCCATGAAATCTCGTTAAATCCCTTAAAATTTTTCGAAATTTGACATAGTCAAATGTACTTATCTTGAAATTGAAAACCTGTTTATTCAAAGGGTCTGTCAAATAATTTTGTACCTTTTTTGTATATGGAGATTGTCAATTACGCATACAATGTATCAGAATTTCTGAAGGACTTCAAAATGCAGCCTGCTTTTTGCTGCAATTAGTACTGTTTTGGAATTAATTGGAAATGAAGAGGTAGCAAGCGTGTTCAAACGGATGCCAAGTCAGAATCTTAATTGCTAGTGAGCAGTGGTGTTTCACCATGCAAAGCAGAAATGTGGTACTCTAGTTTCAGAAGGAACTGGAGTTGTATTATGTAAGTACAGATCCCTCAGATTCTGTATATTCGCCTAAGACTCTACCTACCTGAACGCAGTGCCTTCTAGCGAGCCAACCGATGTGTTGAAGTTGCGGAGGATCCGGAAGCGCTGAAGCCAGTCTCAAGGCTTTCAGCGTAAGTGCAGCCAATGCTGAATGAAGAGCGTTGAACCAAACATTCGCCTCCGTATTGTCAGAGGCTCTCAGCCAACACTCGTGCACTCCATCTGGAGAATGAAGTTCCAAAATTCTTCCTTCTGAAACATGCAGAAAAAACTGATTAAATTCAAGCGTTTAGAATTTTATTGAGCCCAATCTGGGTAAATCATATATATCCAATTCTCATTATTATATATTATATCAATGTAGATTCAAGAAAATATGAGAGTATAAATAGAAAATCATTCCCTAGAATTAGAACACGCAATTTATACTTGTTACTGCGTAAGAATGTAATTTAATTTGATGAGAATCGAAATTATGGAATTTATGGATTCTATTGTGCCAAACTAAAAATAAAATTTGTAACTCATAAACTGCTACCTCCGTCAGATTAACTTTTATTGTTATTAGTATTTAAATTAATGACAGGGAAATACACTAGGATATAAGGTACACCATATAAAATATTCAAGTCCTATATGTCCGCGTAACCCACCCTTAAATAGAAAAAATCAACCCCTACAATGAGGACATACATATTTAATTCACTGGGTTTCGTGTTAAAAAAAAATATCAAAGCTTGACTTCAAAGGAGTTTATGATTTAGAAAAACTCAAGGAAAATGTTTAGTGACATTTTATTATATTTCACTACGTGAAATGTACTCGCGGAGGAATTCAATATATTCTTGAGTTCCGAGAAACTTTAATGGACAAAAAAAGAAAAGGTATATCATGATGAAAATATTGAATTCCATATCAAAAGGAAATTACGCTCGAGTTAAAAGCAGAGTTCTAACCATTTTCCGCTTGAAGTGTCTCTTCATGAAAGAAAAAAGATGGAGGAAAAAAGAGAGCGAGTGGAAAAGAAGCGAAAGAAAAGATATATGTGCTATATCAAATTTTGGAATCCATTTCAAATGACATTTGAATATAAATATTTGCATACGGATTTTCTGAAGATAAGATTTCCTCTTTACCAATAATTAAAATATTCATAACTGAGCTTCTCTTTCATTATCTTATTTTACTATTTATGCAGAGGATATAAATTCAAGTTATACATAGAACCCAGTAAATTAAATAAAGTTCTATATTTAACATCAACAGAAGGAGGAATTCAAAATATATTAATTACTAAAGTTAAACTTCAGTTTATTTTAATTGAACGCTTAAAAATAATTTATCAAAGATTTGTACGCATACAAGATCCAAAATTTTCTGGTGGAAAGTAGATTTATACAACCCAATAAATGACCCACAAAAGTTTCAACTACCCCGCTTATTTGGAACTCACCTTACTGCACAACCCTTAAAATAAAAAAATTCATAAAAATTACCCTAATTCGTTGGGTCAACATTTTTGGCTAATAATAGGTCTTCTCAATCCTAAAAGACATCCCAAAAATTTCCATCCCTCTATCTCAATTGGAACTCAGTTCTGTACATCATCCCTTAAACCAAAATGTTTTTGATGAATATAGAGATAGTTCCAAATGCGCGGGGGGGTTGAAACTTTGGTGGATCATTTATAGGGTTGTATACAACTACTTTCCACTAGACAATTTTGGATCTTGTATTTTTTAGAAAAAAAAATTTCATTTTCCTTAACTTAACCCTGACTCGCACGATATACATATTTTCAAAAATGTGTCTCCAGATAATTTGTTAGAGATGATGTGGAAAATTTAGTGTCTTCACTAGACGATACCTATCTTGTTTGGACCCTAATAGTTTTCGCATAACAGTCTCGGGTACATTACGTACCTATATATATAAAGGTAGTATAACTTGGCGAGTGGATGACAACTCAATTTCAAGTTGAGTCTGACGTGCTCGCGTGCACTTCAAACTTCACGCCCCCATTGGACTCTATAGGAATGTATGAATACCTATATATATATACATTATACATGCATATATAATATGTATATACCATATACATATTACATATACACCTGGAAAAGTATCAGTCGCGATAGATAGATGCACAAGGTCGACAGGGTGCTTTACGGTTCATCACTGTTCATGCAAACTAACATAAGCGTCTGCTCCACAGAGCATGATGTAGATATATACGTTGATACGTATACAGTTGCGTGAGAAAGTTTCCCACGCAAACTGCTACGTCAGAGGTTAATAATTAGGCAAGCCTGAAGTTAGTCACTACAAATTTCGTTTGGTAATTTGTTTTCAACTTCCGGCTGCACTTTAGTTATACCTTTCACGATTATACGCTCTTGCATTACTGTAACATTTCCTCTAAAACAATCCCAGCTTCACGGAATCGTCCTAGCCCTAGATTTTACGACTAATCTTCTTTAAGGTTCTGTGGGGTCCAGAATTCCACAACAATAAATAAATAAAAAAGAACTAAAGAACTGTGGAGTTTTCATGAAAAGTTTCATGAATACTTTTATTGTTTAAGAAAAGTTTAGACCATGTGTTTATTTTTCACTTTTTAGAGTTTTTCTCTAGGTTTAGTAATTTGAGTAAGCGTGAAGGATTGAGAGTGGTCCCTTGAGGACAAGGAGTACAGTTCGAAAGATCAAACCGAGTTTAAAGTCAAAGTTATATTTTATACATCTTGTATCACTCATCGAATATATTTTAGTTTTTAAGTTTTAAGTTGTTTTGTTTTCATGAGTTAAATATAAAATACACTTTTACCGAAGCTATTTGAATAGTCGACTTCGGATTACAAAGAATGAAATTAAAAACTAGGATAAATAAGAACAAAATTTAATTCCAGCTTGAAAACAGCTCAATATGAAACCTGTACTGGCGAGTTTAAATTAATTTTCATTGCACGATTCAAAGTTTAAATTGGTATGCCAATTTGTCAGTGCATCGTTCGCGGAAAAACAATTAACATATACCAAAGCTTTTTTTTAATTATAACAAACTTCGGTACATATTTTGAGTTATTCGGAAATATCGGTGTGTATGTGTGTGAGTAGATAGGTGTAATGGAAAAGGTAGGTATGCAAGTTGAAATTACGGAATGTTTTTAATAATCTTTGTCAATTGGATCCAGTTTTTATTCTTTTTACACCCCTTTCGCACCTGCTCTATTCAGCCGCAAAAAAAAACCTCGCTTATTCACCTTAGGTAGATACGATCGAAGCTCAACTTTATTGAAAACTAGGAGATTACTGGAAAGCGAATGCTGGCTTACCGTTGGGACATCTCCATTTAATTATTTCGTTTTGCGAAGTGGTGGCAAGGGGTTGCGAAACTTTAGACGAGAAATAGAACAAGAGGGCTGAAAAGGGGCATAGGGGGTTGAGAGGGGGTTAGGGAAAAGTACTCACTGTGTGGCCAGGATAATCTAAATAGTGAGGGGTGGAAGGAAAAGGTAGGACTGTCGTTAAGTCAAGGTGGCAAAGTTACCTCTCAAAGGGCCCATTTAATTGCAGTCGCTCGCGGCAGATACCAAAGTTCGTTTAATTAACGAAATAATGACGCAGCGTCGCTCCCTTAACTCAGCCGCTCATTCGTCCAGGGCAGTCGACTCGCTTTTGCTGCCTTACCATGCCTTCCTTTCTCTATATAAGTCTATAACTACCTGTAGGAATGTTTGTGTGTGTATTCGCGCAAAACTTCCACCCACTTCGGACTTTCTCAGGTTGGGGCTAAAATCGATTTCCTCGCTGATGATACCATCTGCTTTAATCTTTTGCTATTTCTCAAGGATTCTCGGCCAACTTGCAATACAATAAAAATCCTTTTCAATGTTTGATGGGATTTTGAAAGAATTTAAGGAATATTAAGTGATTTCATGTCATCTCGCAAAATTTCAGTGAAATATCTTCTTTAGTCGGTAAATGTCGATGACACAGTTTAACATTTGACTTTAAAATCAAAAGGAGAATGGCCTGCTGTTTTCTTGATCGTCTGTCTCTTCAGCAATTTTCAGCATATACACGTCGATTGTAATTTCTCGACAGTGCATACACTAAACAAATTGTTCGAGAACAGACTGAAACGATGTCTGAGTACTCAGGTCGTACCTCCATTAGAAATTCATCCTGTATATCGCCTAAAGTGGGTTCTCACATTCACTTACATTGGTTTAAGTGAGTGTGAGTATGCACAAACATGCTTACAATACATTATTCCTGTTTAATGGTGTACTTTGACTAGCCAACCGCTATCCGATGTGCTCGCTTCCCTTGCGTGAAAGTGCGATACGAAAATTCTTTACTTCCAAGAGAAATGGTGCAAGGGAAAAGGAGAAGAGGAAAACATAATGAAATAGTGATAGAGAGAAAGCGAGAAAGATACACGAATTGCTCGTATAAAAAAAACGATAGTAAAAAATGAAAAAAAGAAAGATAAAGAATAGCCCTCATAAAGATATTAATTTTTATTGAATTGATTGAACCAAGTGGACAAGTGGTCGTTTTTTTTATAGCCATTCAATGCAGATGTGTTTGCCTGTTTTTTATCGCGTAATAACAATCATGCGGATCGCAGGTTTAAAATCGATGTGTACACCTACTACAATAAATTTCAACCCATTTGCTGCAGCCTTCCGAATTTCCTCTACTGGCGACATGATTTCATCAATTACTTGCACACCAAAAACTAAAAAATTGTTTTGGTGAAAAGCCTCCTTTGACGTTTTTTACTTTAAAAGCATTGACTATTGCGTTATGGAAATTGCTTTAGAATACATTGAGATTCATCCCAATAAAGTGAATATCATAAATGGATTTTAGTCCGTATAAAAATACAAAAAAGATTCAAAATTACACGATTTAAATTAGAACTTGAACAATTTTTGGAAATGACAGAAAATATATCTTTCCACGTTGATCTTCTTGTTGAATTTCAATTACTTTTAATATTTGTCATGCATTTTCTGTCATTTCTCAAACTTTCAAGAGAAAGCATCCTTCGTTAAAAAATATGCCTTTATTTAGCAGGAATAGGTCCAGCAGTAAGTATCAAAATTCAGAATTAGTGTAAACAATCAAATTTTGAGTATTTTCAGTGATTTTGGAAAGTTGTCTTTAAAATTGTATTAAATATGAACTTTGTTCTTAACTTTCACGGTTCAAAAATCTAATAATCAAACTGCAAACTCGAATAACAGTGAATTTGATAAGGGAGAAACAAGCCCTTGGTCGTTAAAATTGAACCAACTGTACTCCTTGAATCCTGTGCATAGTTAGGGAAACATGAGTAATTAAATTTAAAGTTTTGAGTTACACTCCATGAGTATACAAACTCGGAAATTCGTGCTTGATTTAATGCTTACCATATTCATTGACATTTGACATTTAGTCTCAAGTGAAGAAAGAACAAATGAATAAAAAGTTAAATTCTGTAGAATGAAACGTATTGTATAATTTTAAAATAAAATTTTTCTCCCAGCATAATAATATCAAAATTTAATCTCTGCACAGAAATTAAATTCCCTCTGGAAGAATAAATGTATAAAATGTCAAAATCGGTAGAATAAAACGTATTAAAATTGAAAAATAAAATTCATCTCGGTGCATAATAATATTAGAATTTAATCTCAGCACAGAAGTTAAACTCGTTTGAGAGGCATTGAAATAAAAGGTAACATAAATTAAATGTGGATGCAAAAAATTTAAGAATATACTTATGAATTTAAGGGTTTTTACGCTCTCGGTTATATAATGTACGCGTGCAATTTTTTCAAAAGATAATTATCAGAAAAATTCATTGTGATGTGTAACTACTAGGTTATATTCCCGGAAGCAGTAGCTTTCAGGAAAAACAGTTAATGTGAAAGAGGAGATTTGGAATCTCTATTGAAGTACGTGTGCAGTTTGCACTCACGTCCAAAGTACACAAACTTCTATTTTAATGCAGAAGAGCAGTGGCGTGTGCTTCTTAATATGCAAAATTTTACACGAAAACATTTTATTCACCTTCTCTTAATTTATTGCATACTTAAAATGTTTGAATTGTTTTGTATCTCTGCAGCAAATTCTTCATAATGAAAATAAACTAAAATCTTGAAGAATATATATTTATAAGAATAAAATTAAGGGAGTTGATAGTGAAATAAACGACGTAAGGGAAAATTTTATAAAGTATCTTTTATCTTGCTGTCCAGAGACGTGACGCCTTCACCTAATTTTAAAAAGTAGCATTCTTCCTTAGGATTTTAAAACGTTTCAGATTGGTTTCTACGCCAATGGAAAAACATTTTCAGAGAAGATAGTTTCCCTGATTGTATGATAGTTGAACACTTCAGGGCTATTCAGAGTAAAAATCTTTGTAATGTTGAGAGTCCAGGGAAAATGTTCTGGCTAATCTTTTGGTTTTACGGATCAACTGCCGTCTGCATTACGATTTCAAACTTGCAGCTTAAACTAGCGAAAGTATTATAAAAAGCTCTCGATTATCTCCAGGAGTGAAAGCTCATTTTCTGTATACTCGAATCCCCTTACTCCCCTTCCTCTTACAAACCTTTTTCGCGAAGCGGGACGCTACCTTTCTATAATGTGATAATTTAATAAGGCAAGTTTGAACCCTTTTATTGGAATGGATTAATTGCATTGTAAATAACTTCCAGATTGAGCAATATTTTTCCCCATTCCGCAGGGAGCACGCGAAATGAATTTATCATGGAAAATTTCTTTCTGAAAAACTGTCTGAATGGAAAAGAAGTGTATAAAAATAAATGAAGATTAAATTTTGTATAACCCCTGTTTCCAATTCCCTCATCCAAACATCTTGAAAATTAAAAAGAAAAAGAAACATTTTGGGAACTTGTTATGGGAGCTTTCACTGACACTGTGAATAGAACGTCAAGGTAAAAGACAGCTTATTACAAACTTGGGTGTTTTTTCGACCATAGATCCCTCTTCGAGGTGTGAGGGTTTCAATTTATCAAAGGTCCACGCAAACATGAACAATGATATAACCTTGGTAAAGAAAACGAATCCCTTGTCAGAATCGGAAACAGAATTCACGTTTGAGACGGCAAGACATTCGCAAAGGTTATCCATCGAAATTTATATCTAAGACAAAATTCGAAAAAAAATAATTGAATGAAATGGAAAATACATTTAAAAAATGTAAAGAAACAGATATGAGTGATTATGTATGTACCAGGGGCTTTAAAAGTTCAAATCAACAAAATACTTTTTATGAATCAATATTATGACACTGTTTCGAGTTTAAAATGCAATTAACATAAAAATCGTTAATTTGAACGTTTAGACCATCAATCACATTGAGTGATTCTCAATTTTAAGAAATAAGCTGGTTTTACTGTCTTTTCTGAAAAAGATTTATCTAGGGTGGAAGTCTACTGTAAAAGGAGTATAGGAAGGGGTAAGAGAGGGCTTCCTTCCTTATCGCGTGCGAGAAAGGTAAAGACTTACAGAGGTAGTTTCTGAAGCGGTAACAAATCGCCATTGTTCCTACACAATGTAAAACGTTTGAAATTCTTTTATGACCGAGATCACGGGGACTTATGAGACGAAAAACGTGGAAGAATGGATGTCAGTCTCGTTATCGCTTCGCCTCTTGTTCTTTATTTTCTTCCATATATGCCACAATAGTTTGTTCTTTAGCACACCCGGTGCTTGTCTCTTTCACTGAAGAGTGAAAAAGTTCAGAATTGCCCGCAATAAACCTCATGATGTTCTTCATTATTTCTCACAAAGCAGAAATGAAACACACTCTTTGATTAAGCAATTAATTTGATATTTTCGTTTAACGGAAAGTATAACAGTATAATAGTATATTATGCACCAAGGGTAGAAGAGGAACATTTTGGAGCTAATTCTTTTAGTCCCTATAGAGAGTCTTAGCGAGTGTCTTAGCGGCTCTTGTTACTGCATGTGTTATAAACATTACTTTATTTGTTCTTTGGAATAAAGAACGGAAAAAGAATTGATTAAAAATGTTTAAAAGCCTTTTGAGATAGTGAGAGGTTCTTTTTGACTTGAAAGCTTTTATTCTCTCGACACACAGAAAAGTCGACCACTGTTTGAGAACTATCTGATCTTTCTTCCGCAGACTTCCGTTTTATTTTCTGTGTGAGAAAATAAGTCTAAGAGAAGGAGGATACTGAAAACCTGTTACCATGGGAGCGTAAGCGAGGTGCCCCTTAAGCTACTTATACGCCTCCGTAAGCCGTCTGCACACCCTGTGGTCGATTCAAGGCGTAAACTTCGTATTTCCAATTCAAACGACATTTCCGATCCAGTCGACACTTCTTGAGTATTTAGGTCTGACTGGACAACATCTTAGAAACTCACCTCCAAAACTAATATCTCCTATTGCTAAAATCCTCCATCTATAATGACCGAAAGGTTCCAAATATTTTGTACTATTTAAAATGTTATAGTCATGAAGCTACACTTTCCCTTTAATTCAATTGAATTTTATCTGCATTCAAGTTTCCATGAAAGTTTCAAGAGTAAGCCGTGATTTCAACTATTAATTGTTTGCAGCTTCTCTAAAGTTTTAATTGGTGAGAAAAAACCTATAAAAGAAAAATATTTCATAATTTTACAGACTTTTGCTAATAAAATAAATTTAGAGCTCCACGTAATTGGCAAAAGGCGGATAGCTCCGCTGATCAGGATGTGAGAGCAGGGAATTTATTTGATTTATTTACCGAGTTTCACGCACAGTGGTAATGCCGAATTTCATTCATTGTAAATAACATCCTTTAAACGGAAATCGGCCACGGAGGGTCTCATGCAACAAAATGCAATATGCAAATAAATTTTTCAATCCTGATATAAATCAATTCTTTACTTCTGAGGCAAATAAATATATCATTTCTAATATAAGTTTAGAGAATCAAAAAGCTGTGAAAACTCAAGTTCGTTGAATTTAAACCTACATAAAAATCTTGAAAAATTATTCATCCTCATTTCCTCTTTTCTTTTTTTTTAGCGGCAATGAAACTGATTTCAGGCAAATGGCTCATGTTTATGGAGAATGCGTTTCCCGTACAAAATAGCCATTTTCGCGATGCAGCGACGATTTATTGCGTTGATTCAGAATAGATAATATGGGATTGCATTCCTCGTTTCACGGGCAGAGTGTAAAACAAAATAGGCTAATCTTTAAATAAAATCTCCGTAATGGTTATAGTAAGCTTTCTATTTACAATTTTTACATAAAATACATATTTCACTTGTTGAAAACTGTGTTTTAACACAATTAACAATAGAATCATTGATCCGATTAAAAACGGTAAAAAAAATGTATCTGCTTATGTGTTTTTCAATAATAATTTTAAATTGATGCACCTCATTAATTTTATTATGCAAATTTAAATAGTATAGAAATTATTAATTTTGATATTAAACCAGTTACGTAAAATCTACTCGAATCCCTTGAAATTTCTTTAAATACCATACAACTACAATATTGTTGATGTTATTAAATCTTTCAATATTTAAGGAATAATATTGTTATTTTAATACAATATTTTTCTATCAAATCATTCCAAGTATTCTTAGAAAAAAAGTAGAATAATAAAAAAAGTGGCTGTTACAATAACCTATTCTCGAAATGATAATTATCCCCTCGGTTAGAATTGCATTTTGCGAGATAGGAATAATCAGTTAAGTCTTCTTTTTTCCGCGGTTATGTTTGCACACCTATTAAAGCCACAATTCAGAATGAGCACCTCTGATTAGAAAGCAGAGGGTGTGGCTTGACGACAATACTGTCTGGCTGTTAACATCTCGGCTCACCCTCTCGAGAATCTCCCTCTGGGTACTTTCCTTTATAACGTACCCCCCGCCACCACGCAATCTTATCCATCTTCCCCATCAACCCTTTCTTCTCACTTGTGCATCACACGTTCATCGGCATTCCACCAGCTTCTCCCCTTCATTCAGTTACTCGTGTTACGATCCGTTTTTCAAACACTACCTTCATCGAATCGAGGTACCATATAAAAGTCTCAAACTTATTTTCATTTAAGGAAATACTTTTTTATGTTTTACGTTCTTTCTCTTGGTATACATAATATACGATTCTAATGCTAGAAATATTATTTATACAGATTGCAATTGAAATAATAAGAAATCAGAAAGTTCATTAGAGACTTGAAGTTTAAGTTGCGTCATCTTTTGAGTTTCCCACACGAAGATTATCGCCACGTCGAACCGCAAAGATGGAAGATCGAAAAGTCGCGCGTTCTGAACTGAGCTTAACTTTTAATCTCCCTCAGCTCTTATACTTTTTGCGGATCAACTCCACCTCTTGTTTAAATTAATCCCCCGATATCGAGAACGAGTCATTCCTAATCGATCGTAAACTTTCATTAAACAAATATCTTCTACCATTCATTCTGATTATGTCTCTTATTTATGCAAAAATATGCCTCTATCAGATAATTCTTTTTTAAAAGATGTACATATATAAATACAGAAAAATTAATTCGTTTCAGTAGAATGAGTATCATTATTCAAGTAGTACAAAATTGATACAGATCGTGCTCATGAAGATCAATTTCTCTACCATTGTCGATTATCGTTGCGTGTTTTTTTTTAAATCGAGATTTAAGGAAAAATCTTTTTTCTTAAAGAGAAAACTTTTCAGAGCTAAACTAATTTGCAGTTGCAAACAATATTTCCAATGAGCCAGAAAGAAAATAAAACCGTTTGAATGCTTTTCTTCCACTTCTGCGATTCTTTCATTCACATTTTCTCAGCTTGTTTTCTTGCTTCTTTTTTTAAAGCACCTGATTTCCCTCGAACATAATTTCCCGAGAATCGAATCGACTGTAGTTCCACAGGACTTCGATGACTCTATTTTCTCGTTTTGCGCTTCGATGGTAGTCCAAATCCCCTCTCACTTTTGTAAATCCCAACGAGGAAAGACTCGAGCGTTTCGTCGGGCAAAATGTCGATATTACATTTTCTACACGAGTCTCAATAAAATCTTTCTCCAAACTGTGGGTATTTATATGAATGCTTAATTCATCAATTAACATTGTTTAAATTTGAAGATCTTAACTATTATACTACTGGTCCGAATTGTGGTATCACCATTTTTTCTATGATCGTTTAAGTTTTTATAAATTGAATTATATTAACGATAAAATGTTTTCTATAATTTTTAAAACTTTTGTAAAGAATTGTGAAATCTCTTAAAATATATTAAAGTTTAGAGCACCGAAAAATATGTTTCATACTTTTAATCCAAAATTTATTGTATTCCATAAAACCTTCCGGAAACGAATAAACTATTTACAAATGATTCCACGAAATTTGAAATCGTCTGATAAAATGAGCAACGGAAGCTCTTTTACAAAACAGCAAAATAATTGCGTTTTCCTGGAAGCTTGTGGTGAAATGGGAATGAGCATTGAGTAAACAAAAGCACTCAGCATTTATTCGGAGAAAGTAAACAACCGACAGAGTTATTTCCACTAACATAAGTACCTATAATGTCCCTACCATTGAAATTTAATGTTACAACCTGCGTCCCATATTGTATCCAGAAATGTGCATACTGTTTGAAATGTAGAAAAGAGGCGAGCAAATGCGAAACGTCAGCGTGTCGAGATTTATTGTGAAAGCTCGCTTTTATGATGTTTCGACCTTCAAAAATGCATTAAGCTCACATAAAGAGACACAAAACAGACTGACAGAGCACGTCGACATGTTCAACATCGCCTTACAACGCCGAATGGACCATCGAATTCTAAAACTCTCTCACCTACCGTGTGCCGGATTGAAAAATAATTCAACTGCCTTCTTTTATTACTATTTTTAGCAGGAGAAAAGAGGTCAATAAAGGTCATGAAACACTGAAAGTCAGTTAAGGATTTTCTACCAAATAAACACTAGGGTTTTTTATCTCG
>JAUESI010000008.1:201847-215595 GCA_032275145.1 Synergus laeviventris | reverse complement strand
CAACAACAGGGAAGCAGCCTTGATCGATCTTCCTTAGGACCCTCGGGTTCCCTTTGGAAGAGAGAGAGAGAGACAAGGATAGTCTGCACCATTAGGACCCAAGGGTTTCCTTCGGGTGCAGATCCAACGAGAATCCCTGTATGGGGATGGAACTAGTTACCTCCCACTCTAGAGAGTGAGTGTGGAGAATAACACACTAGACAGGTTGTTGTAGATAAAGTTTAGTTACATATAGAACTATAGTAAAAAGAGTTACGTATAACGAGGATTCATCATTTTATCTCCTAACATGGTTCGAGTATCTTTTCTTTTTAGACTAAGGACGGAACATCACGTGGTGCAACGTGCCTTCGAACTTTTGTCGTGGAAATGGTGATGTTTCAGTGGCAAGGGTAGCAAGTAATGCGAGTGGATTCGTGCGAACTTTACCGTTTTCCTTCCGCTATCTGTCCTCCCTTTATCAGTGCAACCTCACTTCTATAACACGATCTCTCTCGCATTTCGAACCTTCTCTCATTTTCCTCTTCTCTCGTACTGCAGCGAGGAAACGTTCGAATAAAACACGATTGGGCTTCTCGCTCTCGGCGCGCGTGACATTAATGGTGGAAGGGGACGAAATACGGCGGAGTGAAAATTTTCAGGAACGTTCCAACGTTTCGCCCGCCTTCCCTTCCATCCTCTCTTTAGATTCATTCTGCCTCCTATCTCTCTCTTTCTCCCTTTCTCTATATTGTCTCTGTTTCTCTCTGACTTTAGATTTCATCCCTCTTATCCGCATGCAGCATCTCATTCACACTCACTCTCACTCTTTGTACTGCATCCTCGTTTTCCTTCCCCAACCCCGATTTTCAACCCCTTCCAGATCAACTTCCCGCTCGCGAAAGCGCACTCACGTAATTCGAAATTGTCTGTCCAACTACTAACTAGTTCGCGCGGATGCAGCTGTCTGCCTGTACCGCGAATCGCCAGAATCATCAAAAGGAATTAGCACACAATAGCATTTAACCAGTTTCCGAAATATGTAACCTTTCAAGGGAATATGTTAATTTGATGATATTAACTGTATTTGAAAATTAAAATTTAATTTATATTTAGAGACTAAGATAGATAATAAGAGAATAAGATAATCATTTCATTTGAACGCATTTTAATGGCTTTATTTCTGGAAAGACTAATAATGATGATAAAATATAGGATTAAAAACTTACCTATCAACTTATTTATAAGTAACAAGTAAAGCAATATTCAACATCTTGAAGAAAACTATATTTCCACTTCCGAAAGACTTCTCGAGAGACTCGGTTCCTGACCTATCAATAATCTTAAGAAAGTTTAAAATTGCATTCAAATGCATTCATCGTGATGTATCGGAATAAGGGAAAGACGAAGTTTCCGGTTTATTGGATTTTCCACTTTATTCGTGGAGGATTGTAGATGTACTTGCATCAATAATAATACGTGGACCGGAGAGGAATGACCCATGACCCTGGATGAAATGATGTTATAGGGTTGCTCGACTATGACAGTTTATCGGTTGATATTGGACAATTGAATGCCGATTTCCCAACAGACCAATCGTCGATTCCATCGAATCGTAATATCGCGTTCACAATGTATACACCGTGTATCCTGTGTTCACGGAAAGGGTAGACGGTAGTCAGTTCACTAGGGGTCCAATAGTATGACTTGATTTCAATCTATGACTACATCCATCTGCTTCGAAATGATCGAGTACAAAATCAAAATTCATAAAGGCCGTTTATTCCCATCATACGATTAAATTAAGTTCCTTTTTCCAATTCATTTTCATACCACTTTTGTTATCTATTCTTCAAACTGTCCTACCTTTCCAGAATGGAAAATAAGAATCACAGTTTTTGGACATTAATAATAATAATAATAAACAATAAAGTACGATAGATTCATTCATTTATTCATTCTGTCCACATTAAAACTTGTATGTTTTCAAGATAATTCAAGAAAGTCTTTTAAAATGTCTTGAAATATTTTGCGTTTGAAATTGACCATTAAAATCTTTTCTGATTTTTTCGATGGTAGAAAAAAAGTATTTAGATAAAGAAAGAAAAGAATCGCGCATGTGATTTATTTATAGTAAATAAAGTTTTGTTTCTCGAAAGTAGAGATTAATTACTTTATCTTTACCTGAAGCTACCCTTAACTGCCGGATAGCTTGAACTGCTAGATAACTTTAACAACCAGATAAAGGTAACTTTAGCTGGAAGTAATAAAATTTGATTAAGACCTGGATCTCATTAAGGAACTTCTCTGGTAGTACATCTTCCACTATGCATTTATCTTTTATGTCTCAAATTTCAACTTAAAAGTTTGAAATCTCAAGTATTGATAGCGCCTTCAGTCAAGTGTGAAAGTTAGAGCTTGGTAACTTTATTGACAATGTTTGATCGTCAAATGAAACCGTCCCAAGAAATAAAATTTGAAATGACGAAATTAGGATAATTTTCGTGAATTCAAACCTTAGGGGTGGAAATGGGATGTGATCCACATGCTTTAAGTGGTTGTAACTGTTTTTACAATGTTTAGTCGTCAAAAGGTACCATTCAGAGTAACTTGAGTATCATTTGCTCAGTACCCTTATCGCGTGGGCAAGGAACTTTAGAAAGTTTCTGAATCAGGCGATATTAATCAATTAAATGCGCGATTCGTGTTTGAGTCACTGGGAATTCGACGAGCTCAAGGGACATGGTTCTTGTCAGAGTAGATACGTGAGTAATAAAGACGTTGGCTCCTAGTCGAGTCACGTGGGTACTCGACAATTAAGAGAAGGAAGATGAGGTTCTGAGTTGAGAGAGAGAGCCTTGGATGGAGGATGAAGCGGTTGACGGGAATGTTCCCTTTGGCCGATAAAATAGGGGAAGGGGGTACTTTTAGATGCTTGTGGATAGCTCCTAATGTGATCCTATTGTCCTGCTTCGTGCAGAGCAGCGTCATGAATCCGATCTCTGTAAACTGTCCGGAAACGGTTAACAGTACGGTCGTTCGGTACACCCTCTAATCGGCTCATGTCTGTGAACAACCCTTGAATCATGATGCTTTCACTCAAATGGGAATTGATAGTAACCTGAGGGACAATTATCCTAATTAATTATTCTTAAAAAGAGGATTTTACTATAAAATAATCTAGACATATATATTATACTTAAAAGCCATTTGGTAGCTGCTAAAGCCAGTGGACAAATGAGTCCAATTTCGAGAAAGTTTAGTGGCTCAGAAACTATCAAAATTCCATGAATGGGATTTAGTTACCAAGATAACGTTGACTTAGCGCATAAACTCGGTTGCTCTCGCGGTTTCATTAACCTGAAGACTTAAGAGACCGTGTGAAGTTACCGCTAATTCAAATTAAGTCGAGCAAAGCCACTGCCCAATACAGCAACGCTTAATTATTCGGCTAGTTGTGAGAAGAGTTACGAGAATGAGATTTACAAGATTCTCCTTTCCTGAACTAATTTTAAGAAATTCTGCTACAAAACGTAAAGCGATTTATAAAATTGTAGTTTATTTATTTAGTTTTGTATTTAATTTTCCAGCAATAATAATTATTCAAATGTAGATGGTAATTACATTTTGATGGTCAATTCATTTTTTATATTGACTCATAAAACTATGAAATTGTAAAAATATTGATTATTATTAATTGTTTATATAACATTGTAAAACATGTTTAAGAAAGAAAAGGAAGAAAGCTATGTTAATTTCAATCTTCGGAACTCGCAAGTATTTCTAGTTAGTGAGTAACAATTAAGATTGTAAATAAGCTGAAGCTTATCTGGCAGAGAACTCAAGAGGATTAAATATTAATCAGACCTATCGTCTTGCGAAGTGGCTAGAGCCAATAGGTAACTACGGCGAATCGTCAAGACATTGGACTAAGAACACAAGATCGAACTTGTATTCATGTTTACGCGAAAACCACATTGAGGACCCTCTTAGCAAGCAGAGACGACTCTGGATGGATATTAAATGGATCATTAATTACTGCGCCAAGGATCGAGAGGTTTCATCAAAGGCATGGACTCTCTCAAAGTGATTTCTCGACGTGGGTGAATTACTGGAACCGGTGTCGGCATGTTGTCCATACATATAGGATCAGCTTTACGTATAAAGCAATAGTGAAGATTATTGAGTCTAGGGCAGAAAATAACTCTACCAGAAATTCTAACGGACCACTTGTCTCGACTTCCATCAAGGAGGTTTGTCTAAAATTATTATGTTATAAATTGAATGGTAGTCATGTTTTGTTTATTCCCATAGAAGACAATTTTTCGCTTCTGATATTCCATAAGTATCGAGATGGAGTGATTTATTCTCATTATTCAATCAAATATTTGAAGGAGTAATAACTGGTCACAAAATAATTATTCAAAGGTTAGGGAGGGTGAATGGAAGAATTTTTTAAATGAGTTGCTTGGGAAAGAGACTTGCTGTGATGGGTTATGGATAAACGTTTGTTTGAACGTTCAAGAGCCAGGGAGGAAATGATTTCCGGTTACTTTAGGCTTGTTCGCCTGAAAAACAGACTGCCATTCCATTTTCCCCAATCCTTTTCCCTACCAACAATTTTTTCCCATTTTGCAAACCTTTCTGTCGAGCAAAGTTCATTCCGAAGTTTATTGAGCTCCTTTCAGACTCGCGGTTCGTCAGACTTTACTTTGGGAAACGTGCAACTGATGACATAGTTACTAATTAGTTGATCGATGGATGGATGGATGGAAGCATGAATGCATGGATAGATGGATGAATGGATGAATGAATGGATGAATGAAGTATCGAGTAAACGCATCAATGCGAATATTGAAGACTGGCGTTGATTTCAGTCACAGACAAATTTTCAATTCATGCCCAAAGTGAATAATTTGCTCCCTACAAAAAACTGTCTATAAAATCCATCTACTTTCCAGGCCGATTTGCAAATGCTTCCCTGAATATTTCATAATTCCATATCTCGATCTTTGTGAGAAGACAAATCTTGCAAGTGGATTTGTACGTGAATCGAAGTCGATTTTTTTAAAACATTCGCTGCTCGAGATTTCTCCTGAGACCTGTGCTCGCGACTTGAAAAGCTAAGAACCCACGAGACAAGACGCGATATCAAGGTTGATTTTCAATGTCACGTGACTTGCGAAGGAAATTCAGTCACAAGATTTCTCTTTCGATTTTATTATTTTTCCTCATCACGCGTCTGTGGTCCGAAATAGGAATTTACTGTTCATAATCGGCTACAGGTCGTATTTCTTAGCCGATTTTTTATTTTATTTTTAGAAATTCTTAGCATTAAATTTGTAAGATTTAACAAACAGAGTGACAAAATTGGCATATATATAAGTATAAACGTTTTTATAAACAATCTCATCTCCTGAGTTTTTATCACAGATTTATATAAACAAATGTCCCAATCGGTTGTTTACTCTTGAGAAAGAACTTATTTGTTTTTCAATTATAGTTATATAAAATTTGTTTATCATAATAAACTTTCTTAAATTTAGATATAATTATTTCAGTTCAATGAGATCAGTTGTATTTTTATGTATTATTGATCATATGAATAAAATTAAAAAACCACATCGACAATTCTCTTACATTAGAAATGTAATGCTGGAAATTAAAAAAAAAATTTTTTTAATCGATTAAGAAATATGACCTGTAGCTAATTATGAGCAGTAAATTCCTATTTCGGACCACTGTGGGACAGCATGGATGCAATTATCCGCCAGTAATTAACTTCGCAAACTGCAAGTCGCGAGGACTACGATGAGGGCGTCGTGTGGGAGGAAGACAGAAAGTTGGTGGTGGGAATAACGGAGGTCTTCAAAGAGGGTTGAATGGTTGTGGGGGTAAGAGAGAAAGACGTAAGGGACCGTGGGACTGGCTGGATGGAAGGTTGTTGGAGGTTTCCCAGGTTCGACCTGATGGAGCTGTTCTGGAATTATACGGGTTAGCCCTGAAAACCGGGCGGCTGGCAGCTTTTGCGCCGGAAACTAATTTAACTCTCGCATCCTCTTCTACCCGTGGATCGAAAGAGGATTCGCCTTTACCCCAACAAAATCGAACACGTATCTCGTCAAAGAAAAAAATCCAGGTTCGCAGGAATTACAAATATTAAGAGATGTGATCCACCTTAAATCCCTCAATCAAAAACAATCGTCCAACTTTTATGCGATGAAGGCACTGCCATTATGGAAGACTAACAATATCATCCCGCTACAGAGCGAGGAAAACGCTCCATGCACAATTAATAATATTCTAATACAAAAAAGGTAAATACTTTTCAATTTTATTTTAAGCAGTATTAAGAAACTTGAATATTAAGGAATTTCACGTAATTTTCAGTAAGTCTAAGTAATTCTAAGGGGATATTATGGGACTTTTAAAGGATTTTAAGGGATTTTACAAGAATTCAAGGAATTTCAATGTATTCCACGAGGTTGCAACGTATTTAAATGGATCAGAAGGGATTTAACAAAATTTGAAAGAATGTCACGAGGCTTTATAGAAATAAAATATTTTTTCATGATATGAGTAAAACGACTTCTCAGTCAACGTCAAAAGTTAATTAACCATCAGAATAGAATTACTATCTATATTTGCATAATTATTGTTTGAAAACCCAGTTTTTTAAATTTAAGTTGAAATTATTATAGCGCGTAAATTATATTATAATTTAATTTACTATAAAAATGATTAATTATTATCTTCATGTGTTGTAGAACAAAAAAAATATGTAGCAGTGCGATGTGACTAATAGCGAATTAAATTCATAATAAACGATTCTCAGTGTCAGGCAAATTGTGATTGATAAAAATGGTCTCTTTATACCATTTGACAGTTGGTTAAAATTTCAAGAACTTTTTCGCTTTTGTCTACGAGCACAAATGAACAGGAAATACAGTTTTTACCTTTCATATTCTCTCACTCTCTTTACAATCAGTGTACATCGTTTTTCATTCGCTCTGCCACGTGTGTAACTGAACGTTCAACCACAAATGATGTATGGCTAGTGGAATTTTGTAAACACAGATTTTTTACTGACTTTCAAACAATGTGCGTAATTAGTTTTTACTGTGATTTTTAGAGCTTTCTTCTTTCATTTTCCTCGTATCCGAATACTTATTACGAACTACAAATATGAAACTGCGTTTTTTTACAAGAAGCGTATTTATTTATTTATTATTTATGCGCGAAATCTAACCAACTTACAAATATTGTTCTTGCATCTGCAGATGAACCAACGACAAAAAAGGCTGTATAAACACTTACATTAAAATTAATATTTGCGATGACTACTATTTTCCTTTTAGATTCGGATTGGCTTTTAGAATTCAGATTCATAACTGTTATATATGTAACTTTATATGAATTTGCGTCGCAGAGAAACGTTTATATGTATTCAGTGAAAATTCCGAGTTTTAGTAGTTGTAACTACAACCGAAATGGAGGTTGCGGGATAGGCAACACGAAACTTGGTCGCATTAAAAACAAGAAAACCATTTGAATCAATATAAAACATGCAATATCAAATAAAATGTGTGCGACATGTTTTTCTGATACTTGAACGTTCTAGACTTTGAAAGATTTATTCAACTAAAAATTAGAAGAAATGATTACATAAATTGCAGTTTCATTTTTGATACTCATATGTTAAGTGCAATATAAATTGGATTTGTTTCTGTCAGAAGTGGATGTGAAAATTAATCCACTAGTCTTGAACTTATCGAGCTGTAAAGTCTAGTACTATACTTGAAAAGGGTAATTGGAATTGTGCACCGCATATTGCATATGAAGTGTGGAAAATTTAATCGTTATTGGTGCAATTGTGCGCAGTGATGTACAATAAATTCGAATGTTTATATCTGAATTCAATACCGAAACAGAATAGAAATTTATACCGTGCATATGCAATGCAATTGTCCCATTGCCGATACGCTAAGAGTAAAGATTCCATTATCGTTAAGTTATTATGACCTATACGTTACCAACAACAACATGGTGTACAAATAATGACCGTAATCACACTGCAAACTGGCACAAGATTATCGCTATTATTTGTCGTTACGCTAGCTCAATGGGTCGCTTATTTCTGTAATGAAAATTATATACTATATCTGCAAAACGCATAACTCGAGTGAGAAAGGTAGTCAACAGCAGAGACTAATTTATAATGGATTTTATTGCAATTGTTTGTGCTGAATTCCCTAATATTATCTGATACGAGCTGATATCACGACACTCAGTCCTGGAAATGTTGACTCAAAAAATATCACAAGTCATAAGGTAAACAAGAATCCTACACGTACGAGAATTTTGTTGGAGGCTAAAAGCAACACTGCATGTTGTTACATGGGTATGGGTTTATTTACACGTGCAAGAATACTTCCTAGGCGAAAAAGATACAATGTACAAAAGGCAGGAAGAGGTACTCTCGAAAGATACAACACATTTCTGATTGCTTTCTTACCTTTCCCTCTTTTAGCGAACTCTACTTTCCCCTCTATTTTACTCTTTCTCATGCCTCAAACACCTTCCTTCTTTCAAATGCAGTTGTTTTCCTTGAATCCTTGCTTACGAGACCCTTCTTGGGTGTGGAGGATTTAAAATGAAAGATGGAGTTGTGAAATATAGAGATGTTAAAAGAGAAAGCTCTCGAGAACGAGAATATTCGCAATGCAATTATCAATATAGTATTAAGAATCACTCAAAATTCAGGCTACCGATAATTTTAAAACTCTAGTGAAGCTGTATTTTATGTATGATCCACAGGCTGCAAAACACCTTGTTTAAAAAAAATACGATATCATGCGCGAAAGAGGAATTTTTTTTCGAATCCGGTGATATTTCCACTACCTGGATAACATACTAAAGCTAAGTTTACTGTGAAGAGCAGATTTCTATTGGATCTCACATCCTAAATCATCCAACCTTATCATTGTCGTGATAAAGGGTTCTTATATCATAAAAATAGTAAAAAAGTAGAGTGTGATATCTTTTGTGGATAATCGAGAAAAGACTTACCAGGATCCGTTGATGGGTGCGATCTCGTCAGTCTACAGAGCTGCAGAGGTAGATAACGTGTGTCTGCTCTAGGGGGTGACTTTGGGGGTGGTGGGGTTGCACTCAGGAAACCGCGTTGCAATTCCCACCCAACTTCCTGTATAATTGAGGCCTTCCGAAAGTAGGGCGTCACCTCTCTCAAGTATTTAACTGTAAAAAAAGACATGAAAGTAAATTAAAAAACCTTGTTTCTATCCACAAGCAATACTCGAGTAAACTGAAATAAATAGAAAGCTTCAATTTCTATTAGTTTCTTCAATTTATTCATATTTTTAAAACATTATTTAACCACTCATATCACCTTTCTTACAGGTCCGTAAGAGGTCCTCTTGAACCCTCTTACTCACCTAAAAGCTTACGTAATGTACAACATATAGGCGATTCCTAAAGTATTCTAATGAATAATAAAAAAGCACCGAAATCGAGAATTTTCTATAAGAACTCCCGATTAAATGAACCTCACGTATCAAAGGATCACTCAGAACTAACTTTTGCTTCAATTTATTTCATCAATTTTATTATTTCTCACGGACAAGTTTATTTACTTCTATTTATCTGTTTTTATTATTCAACCTTCAGGATTTATAAAACTATCTTTCTCCTTGTCTTGTTGCTGAACCAAGATAGTGTATAAATCTTTGTTAATTGCTTTCTAGGTTTTTCCTTTTTATTTGATAATTACGAATAAGTTTATATTGAAGGTACGTTCTCAACATATAACTTCAATCCAAAATCCATGTAACAAATTCGAGCTTAGGAAACGGTTTCATCTGAAAGAAAATCAATTACCTTTTTCCTCTGAAAATTCTCTTAACGGGGATGAAACATTATAGCAAGGGGTTATATTAGATTACGCTGATGCGGCTTACATGGTCTCACAAACAGAATAAAAATCAGCTATATAACGACGATAATGCGCCTTTACTTAATACTCTAAAAAAAAAAGCTAAAGAGAAAATAGTCGATACGTATAATCAGAATTGCGAAGAACGTGTTGATGAACGCAATATCTGCAATGCGGAGTAATTTCGAGAAAGATGTTTCACTACCAGGAGAGGAGAGATTCTTCCTATACTCTCGTCATGAACTATACTAATGACTAGACCCGGCTGCTACACAATGTTGTTAGGTATATGTTAGAATTTCCTTCATTAAAAGTAATTTCATTGCGATAATATTCGTAACTTTCCAGATAATTCTTCGTATAAGAATTATTATCGTATTACGTATTATTTCCAGATATTTTCGAACGAGATATGGGAAGAGCACTCAACAATATTTCACCAATTTTGCTGTAATTTCTATCAAGTATATGTTTTTATTACACTACGCAACAGAAATACTTTACTTCTGATGTTTTGAAATGTTTGCTTCGAAACAAAGGTACATTTCTATTCAGAATTAATTTATGGTACATGTGCTGCAGTAACTGTTTTTTTTTAACTAACTTCACATTGGAAGGAAGGAATTACCGGATATTTTCAGTTACATAATAGTAATATAAACTTATTATAAACTACATGAATTCCGTTTGTTCGTTTACAGCCTGAAATTGATGTGTGGAGTGATTTATATGCTTTTTCGTTTTGGAGATTCCAAAACTCAGGTTGATGTTTCAATAATAATTTTAAAATGTAAACATAAATATATATAATAGGGTGTTCTGAGAAATTGTCCGGATGTTTGTATGTGTTTGTACGTTATTAAAATAATGTTCAATTGAAGAAATTATTGTTATTGAAGCATAAAAAACATTTCAATATTCGTGTGTTTTTTATTTATGATAAATTATGATAAATTTATGATATTATAAATGTATTCTCATCGTATATTTACAGATTAGTTTCATCAGAAACAATTTAGAAACTTTCGAAACTTTATGGTAAAACAATGACTTTCAAAACTGTTTAATTTGAACCAGAAAAATAAACATTTATCTCTACTATACGCGGGTAAGCTTGATTCAACATGCCGCTATTGTTATAATATGTTTAATATATTTTAATATATTAATTTTTCTTTTAATTTTTTCGTACAAAAGTTGACACAACTTCACAGCTATTTTATATTTAAATGTAATTAATTGTCCATGCAATGTTTCTCGTGTGCTTTATATAAAATTTCTAGTATAGTAAGAATTTGTAGGTGTATTTAATTTAATTAGTTATAGATCTTGCTAGTGTTTCGAATTAAAGAGATCTATCAATTTTTTTAGAGATCAAAGACTTTTGTTGTCTTTCAAAGGAAGAAAGTATACAAATAGAATAATCAGATAAAATGATCTTTTCTGTGAAGTCCTTTCTTTCGAATCTTTGCTTTGGTATCTGTTCCATTGAATAGTTCCTTTGAACTTCTATATTAAGGAAACTTTAAAATAGCAATGCGCTTTGAGACAGGACTCGAAGGACATGATGAAGGACGAATGGCTGAAAATATTTATTCCTCTGAAACATCAACTTGCTGCCACAAGCTGTTTCCAAGTACATCGGAAAGTATCTTCGTCCTAGAGATGGGAGGTTCTCGAGAGGCGCGTGATAGTTAAGATCTCGGAAGGTCGTTAAAGTCGAACGGGAACGAGCTTCCGACGGGCGTATGATTTTCACTGTGAAACAGCCTGTACGAGGCATGCACCCGGTACCCGATGTGGATTGGTGCGTTCGCGCGAATGCGCTCCGCCATAAAAAATACTCATAAAACGCGATACCTCAGCGCTACGCGGAAATGAGGCCTAATACCAAATCGACAGTAAATATTGATTGGTATCCCCACGGTATATACATATCTATGCACATATACCATACATATATCGTCACACAACCCTCGGACTTGATTTCTTTTACGACCAAGAAAGTGGAGGATGTGCTCATTTCGCATACCTTTTCATCCCACTGCTCGTATTTGGAATCGAGCGTAATCATCCCTGGCAACGAAATGGCGCCTTTTGCTCATTTTTTTTATTTTCCTACATTGGTCTGATTAAAAGCGTCCTGCGAGGAAGGGAAAAAAATTTGTCACTGTGGCAGAAAAGTCTCCTAACTACCTATGTGCCGCGGAAACCTCGTAGCACATCCTCACCTTCTCTTTCCCGCGGCAAATCAATTTGCCACGTTTGCAAGTTTTCCTTGCCAACTCACGACGGTCATTAGACAGATGTATGTTTAGACACACTGGTGTAATCATATCTGTAAGTACTAAGGGCATCTGTTACTTACCATATGATCAAATGTTTTTTTTTTTGAGATATCTATAATGTTGTATCATTTAGAAAAAATATCCTACGTGAAAGTTGCATATACCTAACAACGGAATTTCACTTTGAGAAAGGTTAAGAGAGTAATAGCATTCCGTAAATAGCGTTCACGCGAGAAAACATGCTATCATCGCTGGGAAGCATCATGTCTAGAAAAGTTGTAACCTCATAATGGGTCCATCATGCGGATATTACATCACGTTCATAATACTCGTGTTGATAGCGTTTCAGTGCCCCGGTTTATCATCTTGAATATAGCAACGTATAAGATACAATTATTATTACGCTTAAATAAGTTGAACCCTATGTTTAAAAAACGTTAATACACGCAAAATACACAAAATATCGTTAACTACTTTAAAATTATACTTAAAAATCTTAAAATAAAATAAAATACCGCAAAATCAAGTGAAATCCTTTACTGTTTTCTAACATTGAAATAGACGTCGTAAAATCCCCTAGAATTCCTTATAATTACTGAAGTCCTATAAAATATTGTTAAATCCTTTATAACACCATTGAATTTCTTCAAATACCGCGAAATCTCTTAATATCATTAAATCAGAGATGTCCATGGACCTCTTCCTGTACTTTCTCTGGGCTCGCTCTTTTCGTTGCGCATCGGATGCCGAAGGAACCGCTCGGCTTCAATCGTCAAGCGTGCGAGAGCCGCCGAAAGGCTGTCGCTCCCACCTCTTCAATTCATCTTACCAAAGGCGATAAGATTGGGGATCGGCGAGTAAACAGATTTTAGCTCTTTCTTCCTTTGGAGGACATCCCTGCTCTAAACTCTAAAAAAAATTTCATAGAATCCCTTTAAAGTCCTTGCCTTGACATTTGAAAAAAGTTTTACATACAGGGCTTAAAATTTAATATTTCTAGTACATAATAATTGAGGGGACGAATGCCGAAAAATTCGATGAGCCCTAATTGCATCCGGCCCTCAATTATACAAGAGCTCTCGGGAAGAATGAATCTGCCAATTGGCAGTTACCTGATAAAATTACAAACTAGGATTATAGAGTTTCCCCAGACTTATAAAATACAAATTGTTACAAGTGCCATAATTCAGAAATTCATACAAACAAAGAGATCATCGTCGAAACAATGCCTTTTTTGAAAAACTTCCGTAATCCTACTTTTTGGACGGCTTAAAAAATTTCGAAAAACGCTTGGAAAAGTGTATAGAGCTAAAAGGAGATTAAGTAGGTTGAAAAATAAAAAAATTAATCTATATATTTTTCGCTACAAAGTAAAACAATTTTTATCAATTGCCAACTATGGAGTTTTAATATAATTGTCAACGGACTAGACCATTTTGAATCTGTTTTGAATTTCAAATGTTTATTACAGATTAGTTTTAAATTTTTCATAACTCGAATTACTTGTCTCTCTAATTTACTCTAATTAA
>JAUESI010000008.1:187284-201747 GCA_032275145.1 Synergus laeviventris | reverse complement strand
AGTATTAATTATATACTTAAATGTACTTACCAACAGAAATAAGTGAAACAGCTAACATTAAAAAAATACTTCCCATAATAACTTGCATTTTTTGTAAGTAGATGTATAGCTAATTCTGAGAGGATTTTTTTAACACAGTGACCTCAATAATTTTGCGAGATCGTATGTACTATTCTTTTATCTGAAGATATACTTTACTACCATATATCCGTACATTAAAGCGCATTTAAATGAGATAAGAATGAGATACTATAGTTTGTAAGTATTCCTGTTCGATAGTGATTTATTCAAGCGTGACACAATAAACATTTTAAAGCAGAGTTGTAAAAATTCTATCTTTCTCAAGAGATGCTCGATTTATAACAGTATCTGTTTGAACGCGTAACTGTTCTAGATCACAAGTAATTAATTTATTAAAGCAAGGATAGATTATAACGATAACTAATAATCAGATAAACGACGCGAGACAATTCAGTGTTCATTCGTTTGAGGATCGTCCAAGACGAGGTGCACTAGAATTGCATCTTTTGAGTTCATAAAGAAATATAATTCTAGATTTGAAAACTGTGCTAAAGGTAGTAAAAATCATGAAATCAAACATGCTTTCGAGAAATTTGAGATTTTATAAATTATCTTTATAAAGAGAGAAACATCTTGAAACAATAAAATACTTCCTCCATTTCATTCCTAAAATTTGCCTAATTTTTTCTTGACTATCAATAAGACAACAAATTCTAAGACAAAAGATATTGTAGAAAAATTATTTTCTTTTTAAAAAATTGATACAGAATTTGTAAATAATATCAATAATATCAATAATATCAATAAAACTTCTAGTTAAAAATTTGATGTACTAGAAATATATTTTATGAAATGAATATTTATCATATTTACGTTCTGTGTTTATTCTGTATCTAGTGGTGATAAAAAATGAAAATTTACAAAATAAAAATAACGCATCGGTCTAAAATTTGTACTTTAGTTCGAAAAAGTCTAGAAACTTATTCATTTGATCTCGATTTGACAATTTCAAGATATTCAAAAGTTTCAAAATTTCAAAAGTTGACAAGCGAGAAGTTCTTGTCTTGTCGTGCATCACTAAAGAAATTAGTGATAATGAAGTTCGCTTTCAGTACTTCTGTCTTCATCTTCGCAGTTATACTACTATAATATTGCATCAGATATAAGAGAAATAAATTAATAGTGTGCTTGAAGGTTGTCTTGATAATTTAAATATAAATTAATTAAAACTATTGTAATTAATATACCTGCTTCTGAGCCACACTGTCAAAACAGTGTAAGATAAAGTTGGAAAACAAACGCAAGAGGAAAGTAATTTAATTGTGACGAATTTGCTAATGGCAGAATAAGATGGAATCTTAAGGAACATTTTATTGAGTTATACCTTTCATTTAAAGTTTACTTTGAAATGAAGCACAGATATAAAAATCATTCAAAAAGTTCCCCTTTACATTTTCCTCGTAACATTTCGCATTTTAAGTCGCTTTTAATTTCTCTTTTTGTGATGTATACTTTTTTCCCGGGGCTTCACTCTGGCACTGTAATCCGCCTAATTATTGAACAAAGAGAAAATATGCGAATAAAGCGGGACGTAATTAGTTTAATTAGTTTAATGTGATCCGGGCGATGGCATGTAAACAGTCATTTATTCACTTTGGTCTCAGTATTAATAAATAGAAATGACGCAAGTGCAGTGTGATGCAAGTGAGCCTGAGGTAGCTGAGGTACATAATATATGTGTATAACGCGCACCATTTGTTGTACGATTTGATGTCGAAATATATTTAGTGTATATATATATATATATATATATATAATTCAGGAGTACATGTACACTACATGTGGGAATGAACACTCTGCGAGCGAACGATGGAATTTCGTATTTCGTATTGCGTATTTCGTCCACGAATACACGAACTAGAACTATGTAGGGTTTTACCCTAAGCTTAGCTGTAAGTAAGGTAGTCTCTTTTTTCGAATAAAATGTTCGGGCAAAACGTGCGAATTTCGATAATTTCACGACCGTACCAATCCCTTCCGTCGAGCAATCCCTATTACTAAAGCCAACTCTCCTTCCCTATCTCCTGGCCCCCCCATTTTCACTCCCATTTTCACCCCCATCAATTTGTTGCAATTTGTCGATTTGATCGACGCGAGGCGATAACGAAATTGTCGATGTCGATGATAATTTGCGCGCGAGTACACGCGAAAATAACTTCGAAACTCGCGAATATTAGGAAAAATCGAGTTCTTTTTATCATGTATTTCAAACGAACCACTTTTATCATCTGGCTGATATTTAAACTCGCTGGAAATTGCCAGCAGTTGGATTCACATGACTAGAGATAAACGAACATGCGAGGCAAGGGAAGAATTTTGCAAAACGAATTTGCTGCGAAGAGCACTGTTTTGAGTTGTGAAATAAGCTATGGAAAAGTTTTAATGAATTGCTCACTTGATAATTGTATTGTATCGTAGAGGTGGAGATTTTTGCGTTTTTATTTAAACTAATTGTGAGAAGATAAAATTTAAACGTTTTAATAATGAAATACACTATTAAAAATTAATTTCATAGAATGCATTTGGAAAGTAATATAATTATAGAAACTAAAATGAAAAATAAACTGCTTAAGATGGGGATGTAACTTCATGTACATTTATATGAAGATATTTGCATGTAAAGTGCTTGGGTTTAATTTTTTTCTCTTTTGCGAAAGATGAAAAATGGAGAGAAATAATTTTTATTTGAAAATGCACCGCTGCAGTCTATTTATTTCAATATTATTTGTTTGATGGTAGATTAAAATAAAAAAATCCAGGTTGGAAGAAAACATCATTATCTTAAATTAAAAATATTCTTCGCGGTGATATTTATGCTTGAAAAGCTGCGAGTGATACAGAAATATTTGTGTTTTTTTTGGAGACGAAAGACAAGCAGAGTGGAAGTCGATCTTCATCCAATGACCACGAAAGATATTTTTAATATCCGGTGCAATGTCTGGTTTTTCAGTATCTCTCTTCAATCTTTCTTTACATAAAGATTGGATGCTCTTTGCAGTATAAAGTCGATTTCATATTGAAATTGCACGGAAATTTGATACCGTTCGCACGATAGTGATCATTTTATTTTCTACATAAGTTCTTTTTAAACAGCATACCATGTTTGACATCAAAGTTTATAAAAGTGTTCTAAGAGTTTTTAAATTAAAACTTCCATTGGAAAATTCTGGTCTGATATAACTAAAAGCAGTTTAATTTTAATATTAAATACGCAAAAATAGATTCTGGGATATATTTTGAGACTTATGGAAATAAAAAAAAAATATAAATTAAATTTTAATCGCTCACAATCCTCAAAATTGTTAGACATTTCAAAGAATCTGTTAACATGCCTGAAAATTAATTGAAAAGCTTTTCAAATTTACATTTAAAATTTCTTAAAATCTCTTCAAATATTTTTTAATTTCTTGCAATTCCAAAAAATACAGAAAATTCGTTCGAATCTATACAAATGTTTGGAAAACCTTGAAATTCCATGAAATTCTCATCAAAAAAGGTAAACTTTTGTTCTTAAATGTCCACGTTTTGAGAAAAAAAAACATGTTTTTACGAATATGTCTGTATGTCTGTCTGTAGATTTTACTTTGTTAGTACGATAACTCTCGAAACAGTTGGATAAAAACTCAAAAAGTAGGAGCATTTTGAAAATTTGTTAGAATACTTTTTTTGTTTAATACACAAATTCCATGAAAAATTTTGCTTTTTAAACTCACTACAAGATTAGCACAACTTTTCGTAATTATTGGTATTAGAAAGATTTAAGAATTTATAGATTTAAAGATTTAAGATTTATAAGAAAGATTTAAATTAGGTAGTTTTCGTTTTAATCGTAAAAAGTATTGTCTTAAAAATAAAAAATAAAATTTTCCCGACAAAAAACACGCGTTAAAACTTGTTATTTATTTAGTACTGATGAGAATGTGCTCCTTAAGGTTGATAAAACCTTAAATAAATAAATTTCACTGACCAATATTTTTGACAACATGGGCCCATATCAGCATTAAAAATCGACGTTAAATCATTTCTAAAAGATTGTTTTTAGAATAGAAAATCCTTTTGAAAATATTCTTTCTCAGGGGAAGATTGTAGAGATAAGCATCAGTTATCTCACGAAAATGTCCGGGTGAGCTATCAATGGGGTCAAGTAATGCTATGGGAAGCCGCGAAAGGACCGATAACACTCAGTTCTTCCGGAAGTGCGTGATTTCGGTCGAAATCATATACGATCAGCAGCACCAAGGCTACGCAGAAGGAAGTACTAAATTTCCCGAGGGCCGAACCACTGAGGGGAGCAGATTCAGTCAATGCAGGGTGAGAGTTCCTGGGCCAAGAATGAGGGATGCAAGGGGTTGAAAGAGGTTCAGAAAGACCAGGAACGCGACCAGGAGCAAAGCATTTAATCTGTTAAAGACCGTTTTCAAAGAACTATTTCTTCCGCAAGGATAAGTCAAGAAAGGGAAAAACGGAGAGAAATTGAAGTGAGAAAAAAATATTAAGACTTCTACTTGAGACCGAGTAATAAAACTATAATAAGCAGTCTTTCATCTTCTTCAGGGCGCAGTCTCTCCAGAGAAATTACTGACAATTAACTCACCTTATGCTTCTCCGATTCCCTGCGATTGGATTAAAAATATCTTTTATCGCTTTATTTACCTCTCTTTTATAGATCCCATGCGACTGCGAGTTAGTCGGGCGATGGGATGAACTTCTCGCCCACTTTACCGTTTATTGTGTTTTTCATTTCCTAATTTCATTATCACGTCTTCTTCGAGCAAGTTCAAATTGTTTCGCTTTTCAGTTTTATAGAGGAGAGAAATTTGATTGGACAATTCTTTTCAAAGTATATATATATATATATATATATATATATATATCACTTGAACTCACTTTCAGAGAGATTTTTTTATAGATTTTCATTTGAATTTTGTATATTTTTTCACAAAAAACAAAAAAAATAGCCCTGAAGGATTAGTTCAAGAGAAATATTATGAAATGTATATTTGATGGATATAGTATTTTCAATGTAGAATAAAACATGAAACACGTAATTTTAAAATGTTAACTGATATCATGATTTGAATTATTCATTTCATATCTGCAACATGGATTATAAAAAGCGAATGCTTCATAAAATTTTCAAAAGCTAGATATCTATAGAATCTGAAATTTATTTTGATGTTTATTCAAAGTTCGTTAGCGAACACGTCACATTTATTGGCCTAACGCGTTTCGCAATCGAAATAATAAGCATAGAATAATACTCTATGAGGGATGTCATTTACAATTACATAAGTATATACTGATCACAACCGCCAATTATATTTGCACTCACTCACGTGAATTTACGAACAAAATGCATTGTTAATATTTGTTGAACTGAATCAAAGGAAATTTTAACATTAGTCTCGATATGAAAGCAAATGAAAATTATCATAATTTTGAACTACCAAAATTCGATGATAATATGAATGTATTTTCATACTTCTGTGCATGGAGAAAATTTCTTCACGGATGAAATAATTAACCAAGGTAATAAATTAGGTTGCAAAATTCAAAATGTGAGTTATTTAAACATACCATTGAAAAATAAATTCATCCCACGGGATTATAATTTATTGATGATATAATTTTATCAGGAATTTGTAAACTCTCCATTAATTAAGTTACATTATTAAAATATGTGTAAAATATTCCAAACGATTTTTCAATCAACTTTTCCGCCCTAAAATCTAGTAAATTAACATTTTTTAACCATTTTTTGATATTCAGCGGTTTTCGGAAACAGCACTTTGGATAGAACACGTACGTCTATTTCTTCTTGGAAATGCAATGGTTTTAAGATTCGTTGGTCGTTTAGATAAAGGGGAATGATACTGCGAGAACAGTTTTGCCGATCGTCTTGGGACCAATACCGATTCAAACGCCTCTCAAACGGTTCGGTACCAGGAATCGAACCTTGCATGAGGCGAGAAACCATTTCTCTGCCCTCAGATTTCCCCTCCCTTTTCTCCATTCTGTTCACCCCCAAAGAATCACAACCCAATCTCAAAGGTGTTTCCTGAGTAAGGATGAAAACGAAAAGATAGTATGCATTTCCGCCGGATTTCGGATTCCACAAGTCGTCAAAGTGAACCGACAAACATGAGGAAATCCTACATGGTCGATGGAAGGGGATAATTTTCATGAATGACGCCCCTACTAGTAGGGAAGGTATTTCTATGTCAGACAAAATTCTTTTATAGAATCACTTGAGCGATTTCTAATGCTCTTTTTTGTGTCAATGGTTTCTTACTGAAGAACAAATCCAACCATCTTTACCAAATTACTTTTCTAGCTCACCTTTCAACATTTTTTTCCGATCCCTAGGGAGAGAAGAGAAACTTTTTAAACGAGTGCGCCTTTTCCAACTTCCTTTCTCAACTATTTTTTCAAACGTGCATTTCTAAGCCTGCAATGTTCAAAAAACTTGTTCTATGTCCTTTAATAAAATAAAATACAAATAAAAATCCAACCAATAGGCAAATCGAGAATACTTGCTTCATCCAGCAAGACTCTTTTTATGTTAAAACAGTAATATCTTTGCTATATTCGTTAAAATTAAGATCAATCATGAAAAATAATAATTCTTTCTCCTCTCGGAATTTCAGCCTGATTTCTCCTAATATTGCCGTCAAGTTTAACCCATTATCGCCATGGCAGTCGGCGGTACGCGCAGTGCATACTTGTAGCTAATTTTTCACGAGGAATTCCATCCACGTGACTTGGAAGCCGTTGATCAATTTGCACGGTCGCCTCACGGTTCATAGTGGTCGGATCGGTTTCTACCCCGATGAATATACTCTAGATTAAGACGTGCAGAGCTCGCAAGATAGTGCAGAATGAACACCATACACCGTACAGAGTAAAGCGTACAGGCCAGCAAACCAGGACACAAGCGGAGAGCTTCGGATGGGTATATCCGCGTAGAGTTATGGCCGGTATGAAACCCATAGCAAATGATGCAGGTCTACGTGACTGGCAAGTAAATGCTCTCTACAATCCATCCCCTCTTTTCCCTTTCCTAAAACCTCCCTCAACCTCTAACCATATCCTATGAGCGCCATAGCATTGCTGCAATCAGCAGTACGCGGTGGCCAGAACCGAAATAAATTCAATAGATCTCACGTATAATATAACTGCTGTAGCACACCGCTATATATATATATATAGTGTGTATCTATGTGTAGTGTATACTTTATACCTATATATATGCGGTATTTATGTTGGGAGTAAAAGGGGGTATAGACGCCGTTTCTATTACTGAAAGGGTTGATTTCTGCGCGATGGATACGCGAATTGAGAAACATGTCACGTGTGTGGTGTTAATGACATCGTTACGAAAGCTTCTCTTGCAAAGGGGCAAAATTGCGAAATTACACTAATTTCGAGTCTCTTATTACACCAGGAATCACTACGAAATTGACATGACAGTTCAAATTGTACATCACTGAGTAGCTATTCAAGGTTGATAATTTTACCCAGACGATGTCTGACTTTGTCTGGTGGCAACTTGAATGAATAGTGTGTAATCATACAAATACGCTTCCATGCACTTCTTTTCTTTCAATATGAGTAATCACAGAAAAGAAGTGCATGGAAGCGTATTTAGAATTTTAGAAATTATGGATTTTGATTTTTCGAATGGATGTTGATGAATGATGAAGTCGTGAGATCAGGATTTTTAATTTGTATGTTGTAACCACGACTTTTTTGGTGTTGCATTTGCGTATATTTATAAAGAAGAGTTTAATGAATATGAGAATTTGGTCAGAGAAGACTGAAACAGTTATACACACACAGAAATGAACAATAAAATATGTTTAAATGTGTTGAGTCAGATAGATTTATAAAATAAACAAAGCATCAAATTGTTATAAATCGTACAGCTCTTGAGAAATATAAAATGATACATGCGAATTCCAAAATATAAATTAACAATCAAATAAAAATGTCATCTGACCAAAAACATTTGAAAATATTTGACGTAGGGCAAAGCAGAAATAATATTATATAATTATGATATAATATAATTATTTTTTTTTTGCGAATCAACGTCGAATTTATGTTAGTAATTCTTCAGACCTTACTGCGTAATAAAAATTTCCCAATTTCTTGCAAGGCATTTTTCTTGTCGTAATGTTGTTTCGATACTTTTAGCGCGAAATCCATCTATCTGGAACCCGCATAAGAATAGATTTACGGTGTTATGCGGGAACACGTAGACCATATAGGACACGCACGTGTCTTCGGTATCACAGCATTTTGAGCGTTCCTTTTTTATAGCCATGCTTTGTAGAAATTCAAGTTGGTATCTACGACGAGATGGTGTGTGACAAGGAAAAAGTCGTTCAAGGATCATATTCATGTTTCCGATAGGAAAATACATAAATCCTCACCCCGCAGTGAGTTTAGTGAAACATAATACAAACTTCGAATCCAGAGTTCTTTGATTCTTTCTTAAACAACATCGCGATGTAAAGCATTTGTATAAAGAACTTGTAAAAATTATTCTGCAACTAGCAATATTATACGCGTGCTAAAGTGAGAGAAGATTCTAAAATTAACAATATTAACAATATTAAAATTCAAATACAAAAAAATACAAAATTATATTAGATGATTTAAAAGAATTTAACAAAACTTATTGAAATTTTATCAAATTTGAAGGGATTTTACTTTTTAAGTCATTTTAAGGATTTTTAGAGGATTTTAAGGAACTTTATGAAATTTTACGAAATTTAAAGATGTATGATGAGATTTCTTGGTATTATAATGAATCCTACGAGATTTTACGAATCAGTATGATTTGTAAGATTGAAAGCAAAAAAAGAAAATTTGCTTAAAAATATGAAAGAAAGAAAACCGAGTAGTAATTTTCTTCTGTAACTGAATGCACAAATAAAAATACATATTTTTATTGATACTCTAATTGGATAACAATGTTGTTGTATTGAGTAGGATCGTTTCGAATTTTTTTACTGCAAGGAAACTTTACAACTGTACCTATCGTTCGTAACATTTGAACTTAGCAAGGAAAAACTTTTTAAAATTGAAACGTCAAGTTTCAAAGGTCGTAGAGCATGTGGAGTATTTATATACCAATAATACAAGAAAGTTCTGTTGATGAAAAAAACAGCTTGATGTTGAAAACATTGTGGTGGGGAGGAATGGGAAATGTTCCAACTCTGTCTCATTCGATTTCTTCCCTTCGAGAATAAGCGCCATGAGTTGGAAAGCCACAAGAGGTAGGGGATGGTGGTTGGTAAAGGGGTAGCCAGGAAACCGGGTAACCCGACCCAACGTATCGAGTTACGCTACGCATACGAGGCGCTTCGTTATTTTCATCTACGCGTGTTTCTCTCGACATTCCACGTTTCATCGGAAGGTCCTAACCTCATTTATCTTTACACTTTTTATCTCAAAACTCTCAATCTTTTTTTTTCTGAACACATGGTTTCTATAGGATCACATCGTTACCTACATTACATGAAACAAATCTTTTTTAGCCATTCATCAATCTCGTCGTTCGGAAATTTCATGATACCTGATCTTCATTATCTGCATTGTGAGTTGATGGTATGAAAGAATTAGAAAATAGATTAAATGATGAAAATGAGTTTGGTAAAAAAAAATCAGAAATTCAAAACCTTTTTCATTAGGAGCTGCCCTCAGCATATTAAAATTTAATATTGTTAAATTCCCCCTCTAGTCTGGAAGTGCCACGAACCCTTATCCGGTTGATTTCTGGCTTTTAATTATCACTTGTTTCCGTTAGCAGCGTCCCGAGGGGCGTTTTCCATCTGCGCAGTAACTTAGATTATTTTTGAAGCCGCTAGTTTCATTCCCTTAGAGGGAGGAAATAAAGAGAGAAGACGAGAAAGAGCGAGAGGGAAAACGGTGAGGAAGCAGAAGAATATGGTATTTCAATTTCAATTTTGATGTCGAGTGACATCGTATCCATCAGGGAGTATTCATATAGAAACACTCGTCCAGGTCCTTGCTCACCTTTACAAAAAATTTCAACCCTCTTCACAAAAAGCCGGCATTTTTTTGTCAAAAGAGTACAATACAATTTCATTTTATTTGGTTTAGCCTTTATTAATTAAATACGTGAGTCATAATTTTATTCAAGAGAGTCTCCAATATTAAGTTCATTTTATCACAATTTGCAAGATCTTTGCTTATTATTTATCTCTTCTCTCTATATTACCATACAAAAAAAAATCTCGCCAAAAAGGTAGGATAAACATTTTTGATAGAAAAAATAGGACACAATGAATTCTCAGAAGAAAAACTGAACGCCAATGCGAAAGATGTTTCGTTTTTATTCTGAAAATTCATTTGATCCCATTTTTACTCAAATTGAATGGAAATAAAATGAGTCCCAACTACCTCAATGTTTTTAGAAAGGATAGACAATATTTTTCCGAATATGCCAACCTAACCAACTTCATTCACTGATAATTCATAAAATGTTTAAACTATATTTAAAGAAAGATCTTTTCTAATACAATATGCCGCATTGAACTTTTGCTTTAAATTACATTTTTTAATGCAATTACTGAGAAAAACAAATGTTTAAAGTTAAATGTTTACAATATATAGATTATAACCCATAGCATCTAGATATTACCATTTAAAATCGATAATCTTTTTGAGATGAAATCCAAATCAATTACCAACGCACTCATCGAGTGTTGATAGATTCAGCACATGTACAGAATTTTTATATTTAAGATATTTATGATCAACATCTCGAATGTTATGCAGTATTATTTGACATTCAATATCCGTGGATGCTAGTTCTTAATATCTAGGTTTTCCCTATGGTTAAAGCTGCGTTTATAACTATCTAACAGCTTATAACGACATTATAGGTGTGTAATTTCTACTTTTTAATGAACTTTAGGATCAATAAAAATGATAATACACAAGATAGTACGTTCCTTTATTTTGTGGTAGACGTATTCTCGTTCGGTAGCATAGCCTAGATTTTCGTCCTTCTATATATTATATGTGAAATTTAATAGTGAGGAGGACATCACATGGTGCCGTAATACAGGAGTGGAATTCTGATTGTGTCGATATCCAGCCATGATGATCCAATATGTCTGCCATATAACGTTCAACGTTCTACGTTCTACGCTCGTCCTGCGTGCTGGGCCGCACTTACACTCTCACTCATTCTCCGAACAACATTACGCCAGATTACGCTCGTCTTCCCGATTGAATACATCAGCATCCATCATCAAATGAAATTGACGCTAAAGGCCTTTTTATCTACCACCCTGCCAATGCAGGATGCAATCTTTGCACAGGATTTTTTACACTGATTTATATTAAATAAGAAATTTCCTACGGTCAGCCATCGTTTTGTAGCCATGTTCTTTTATACGGACGTACTTTTATGAATATTGTCTCACAAAATATCGAGGTTAAATTCCCATTTGTGTTTTCATATACTGCGGATATTAAAACCTCCACATAAAGTTAATAGCATTGTGAATTCCGTAATTATTCACCTTACAAATATATGAAATTCTACTTCTTCTTTGTGACTAGTGGTTTCTGTTCTTCAAGATTTATGAAGCATGATTAAAATAGTAATTAGAATCACTATTAATTCACGCAATTATTTTCCTGCTTTAATTATTTATCAAAACACGAAAGTTATCCGAACTTTGTTATCACCATATTATAAAACTTATTGCAAAGTTACGTAACTACTTAAAGTTTATAACTCAAGCCAATAAATTAAGGAAATTTCCCCTCTCTCTTTCTTCACTCTTCTCCCCCCCCCTCTCTCTCCTGTCTCATATGATTCAGTGCAAAAAATTCCAAATTTTATTTCAAAACAATCTATGTTTCAATAACTATTTTAATAGAAAATGGGGTACTTGAATTCGGCTGCGATACAACGATTATAGCGGTCATACAATTTTCCGATACCATTTTTATAGTACGATTTCTGTTTAGCCTCAAAATGGGGCCATTTTTTCGTGATTTCATCCTTCAAACGCTCCAAAAACGCTATGTAATAATCGCTATTGATGGGCTGGTCCTTTTCGAGGCAATCGATAAATATTATACCATGCGCATCCCAGAATACTGATGCCATAACTGTTGCGTCTTTCCACGCTTTGTATTTGGTTCATCGCGTGCAGTCCACTCGGCTGGCTGTCAATTGAACTCTGGAGTGTAGTGATCGAGCCATGTTTCATCCATTGTCACATATTGTCTGAAAAATTCGTCTTTATTACGGTTGAACATCGCTAAACATTGCTCCGATATGCACGATATGTCCAACACGTACCTTTTATGATATCTTTAGAGTCTCAACTATCTCAATCAACTTCACTTTATGATCATTCAAAATTATTTTGTGGAATTTTTTTATGTTCTCGTCGGTAACAATTTCTTTCGGACGTCCGAAGATTTATCAAGCCAAGCCTTGGCTTTAACAGTATTTTTTTTGTCAAATCCATTTTTTTCACAATAAAAAAATTTGCTTCATTCACAATGCTATATCTCACGAACCAATTGTCCGACAGCTGTCAAATTTATACATGTATCGTTTGAAGGTTGGTACTAACTAAAAAGAGTATGGATTTCATTTTAGTAATAACATCAATGTGTCAGCCTACGAACTTTTCCGCTGATCTGTTATTGTAGCAGAAATGAGCCTGCACGGAAAAAACGTTATGTTTGTCACCACCATAGAAATAGTAAAATATTGTACATACCATTTTTTGCTATTTCTGTGGTTTTGAAAATCATAGCAATTTTTTTCCTTTAATTGAATATCTTTTGTATCCAAGATCAATACATCAGAAATTCAAATAGAAAAAATTACGTCACGCTTTGTATCAGCCAGACAGCACACTTAGTTATGGCAAGTTGGTTTTATAACACTATGATTTGTGATTAGAGTGCACAACTGCATACGTACGCGAGCAATGGATGCGTTCATTAACTTTATGTTACTAGTGCACTCAAAGGGGTGCGTCTGAGTGGTAATACCTCTGAAAGAAGTCGAGCAAAACGGGATTCCAGAGTGTACAAGAAGGAGTCTAACGAAAGGGATGAAGAATGAGGAGTAAAGGGTTGGCTGACTTTTGAAGATTCAACGAGAGGGTCGACGCAACTAAACACGTCAGAGTTGCCTGGCAAGTTGTTAATTGGCGTGAATTACGGATTTCTCACCGCGAAAAGCACGTGCTTGTTGCGGTTGAGCTGTGTTGAGGTTAAGGGCAATACGTAACGTTTCGGAAAAAAATTGGACTCGCATTTTCACCTCGAAAATCTCACACTTCGCGCGTGCTTACCATTTATAATTTACCACATTCACATTCCTGTCTGCAGAGTAATTTCATTTTTCTATTTTATAATCCGATTTCTGTAAAGTGGCTCGAATCAGTGTTCAAATGTTAAAAGAAAATGCATACCGAGATGTAGAATTTTAAATTAAAATTCAAGAAACGTTAATACTCTTATTTCTGAAAATAGAATAATTATACAGAAACATCTTGTGTAATCAAATAATGAAAAGGTTGATAAATTTATTTAAATAAGAATGGAAATAATATTTGAAATAAATATACGTAGGAAAATTTGGTCAAGAAGATTGAGAAAGTTATACACATAAATCAATAAAAATAATCTATTATTGAAAATATATCTTCAAATACTCCATATCCACAAAAAAAGTCTTCAGACAAAAGTTGTGCAGAACAAAAGTACATCTGACCGTTTTTTAGACATTCGACCTCGGTTTTTGACCCTTCAAAGTTCACAAAAGCAAATTCCTTATAGTATTTTTTATATGAAATTTTCTGCTCTTTTCAAATCCCCAGTCAAAAATAGGGGTTACAATTTTAAAAAATCATCTTGACCTTCAAATCACCTTGAATCAAGAAATCAAGGAAAAATGTCCTCATTTGAAAAAGAAAAAAATCCTCTTTCATCAAGACAATGCTCGGGTACACACCTGTGCAGTTTCGATGGTCAAAATTATGAAACTAAATTCGAGTTATTGCAACATCCACCGTATTCACCAGATTTTGTTCCCCGTTACTTTCTTTACCTTATTTCCAAACCTTAAAAAATTTCGATAAACGCTTGGAAAAATGTATAAAGCTAAAAGGAGTATTTTTTTATACAATGTTATATATTTCTCGCTACAAAGAAAAACAATTTTTATCAATTGCCAACTATGTAGTTTTAATATAATTGTCAACGGCCTACACCATTTTGAATCTGTTTTGAGTTTCAAATGTTTATTACAGATTAGTTTTAAATTTTTCATAACTCGAATTACTTGTCTCTCTAATTTACTCTAATTAA
>JAUESI010000008.1:154891-183009 GCA_032275145.1 Synergus laeviventris | reverse complement strand
ATAACTTTATTTTGCATCAACATGTGGAGTTAATGATTCTTTGAAAAAGATTAATATATTTTTTTAATAGTTGACGGAAAGTAAAACTTAATTAAGTATTTTATAAATTAAAAACACTTTACATTTTTTGTAGATATATTATTGCTTTGAAAGTACTCACCCACAGAAATAAGTGAAACAGCTAACGTAAAAAAAATAATTCCCGTAATAACTCGCATTTTTTGTAAGTGGATGTATAGCTAATCCTGAGTGGTTTTTTTAACATACTGACTTACACAATTTTGCGAAATCTTATACATTAATTTTATATCTGAAGATATATAATTTCTCTGCTATTTCGCTTTTCTATAGAGATAAAAGTAATGTAACTTTACTGCATCCGTACATTAAAGCGCATTTAAATGAGATATGAATGAGATACTATTTTGTAAATATTCTAGTTCGATAGTGATTCTGGTCATAAGATTTTCCACAATACAAATTTTAAAGCAGAGTTGTAAAAATGTAATGCATAAGAAATATAAGGAATTTAAATAATTGAGATTTCAATATTTAATGAACGTGTATTTTATCTTTCTCAAAAGATGCTCGATTTATAAGCTTTAGAGCATTTTTGACCTTTGAAAGGTCACCAAAGGAAACTCCGCACTCAAAAATAGGAGTTACCATTTAAAAAAATTATCTTGAGCTTCAAATCATATTGAGCGAAGAAATCGAAGAAAAACGTCCTCATTTGAGAAAGAAAAAGATCCTCTTTCATAAAGACATTGCCAGCGTACACACCTGTGTAATTTCGATTGCCTAAATTATGGAACTAAAGTTCGAGTTATTGCAACATACACCGTATTGACCAGACTTGGCCCTCTGTGACTTTTTTTTCTTATTCCTAAACCTGAAAAAATGACTTGGCGCCCAACGGTTTACGTCGAACGAGGAGATTACCGTTGATACAAATGCCTCTTTTTTAGAAACTTCCGAAATCCTGCTTTTTGGGCGGTTTAAAAAATTTGGAACAACGCTTGCAAAAATGTATAGAGCTAAAAAGAGACTAGGTTGAAAAATAAAAAAATAAATCTACCCTAAAAAAATGTTTTTAAATCTTTTTATATGAACTTAGTGAAGAACCCTCGTATTTATTTTTTATACAATGTTATATATTTTTCGCTACAAAGTAAAGAAATTTTTATCAATTGCCAACTATGTAATTTAATATAATTGTCAACGGCCAACACCATTTTGAATCTGTTTCGGATTACAAATATTTATTACAGATTAGTTTTACATTTTTTATATTATGCATCTTCGAATTACTTATCTCTATTTCTTTGCCCACTAGATGAAGCAGGAGGTGATGATCGCGTTTCTGGTCTGATGGGGATTTTACGCCGAAGAAGATTCACTTCTTGTGTAGTTATTTCATCAAACTCATTAGTTACAAGATTGAATACCCGATGAGGATTACCAGGAACTACTGGATAAAATTCTAGTGGATCTCGTGTAAACATCCCAAGAAAATATTTATCTACTATAAATGGTTGAGCAGTAGGATGATGACGGGAGTAAAGTCTACCACTGGTGAGAGAATAATATTCTGGATAAAGTTCAGGAATTACCTGCGGATAAACACGATGTCTACCAGGTCCAGTCGATTCTGCAAGTAGTGATAGAAATTGAAGAACGTTTATTCTTAGATTATTAAAGTCACACTCAATTTATTTTTCAACTTCTATTAATGTAATGCAAAGAAGAAATGGTGGTAACTCTAATACTATTCTTAACTTTATTTTGCATAAACATATGTAGTTAATGATTTTTTACAAAATACAAATATAGTTTTTGAATATTTTACGACAAGTAAAAGTAAAACATAGTATTATATTAATTATGAACATTTTAAACTGTTGCTTTAAATATACTTACCCACAGAAATAAGTGAAACAGCTAAGATTGAAAAAATAATTCCCGTAATAACTCGCATTTTTTGTAAGTGGATGTATGGCCAATCCTGAGAGGATTTTTTTAACACAGTGACATAAAGAATTTTGCAAGATCTTATATACTAGTTTCTTATTTGAAGATATACAATTCCTCTTATATCTTGCCTTTCTATAAAGATATGAGTAATTCAAATTTACATATCTATAAATTACAGTGCAATTAAATGAGACAAGAATATGACGTAATCATAAGTCCATCAAATGACAATTATAACTTCTGGTTATGAAATTTCCCTCAATAAAAATTTTAAAGCACGCTTCGAAAAGTTTAACGCTCTAGAAATATAAGGAATTTAGGAGCTTCGATATTTGAAATGCAATGTTTATCATATTTAGTTTTTACGTTTATTTTTCTCCGCTTTTTCGGATGTTATTTTCCTCTTACTACATAATGCCACGTGTGTAATTAACAAGCGGTTGATAAATATTCGCACTATATAACGTGTAAGGCGGGACAGCGCCGACCAGTTAGTCATTGATTTTTCTAAGCTTAATAACATATGGAATTGATCTGTTTTTTTTTTATTTCGAATCCTACATTATTATAAATCTTATTTCTGCAAGTATTAATTAAAAAAATAGAACAATGATTTGATCATTTAATTATTTCTAGCAGGTGTTACTTTGTCGACTTTACCCCACACAGGGAGTAAAGGTGACCAGTAGCTTTTTATGAAAAAAAAAAAACATCTAAGTATGGCAAAATATGATGGTACGCTTCTATGGTATTTTAGTACTGACCAAATTACCTTTAAACATTTCCAGTAAGAAAAATAAGTTGTTTTGAATAAAAATAGTTAATAGCTGCGATTTAACTTCTTATTTGTTGATATTCTATTAGAGACGGGCTACATGCAAATACAAAAAAACCTGATTTACCGATTTTAGAGACTTAGAATAACCTGTGCTAACTACTGACACTACGATTCATTTAAATTCTTCCCCTATAAGTTGGGTGTTTACACGTTTTTCAATGCAGAATAAAGTTGTCTTTATGAATTTCAGCGTAACTCAAAAAACAAGTGGCAGTTCTACATTACCAATTATTTATTGACAAAAAGTATGATACATCTTGGACGCGTTTATCCCCCCCCCACCCCCTAGTGAGGCCTCAATTATTTAGAAGCGTTATATTTCTGCTAACAAATCTTCCATTCTTTCGTTGTCATAACTATTTTCTGTATAATTTTTCTTTTAAAACCTCAATTTTCAAGATTTAAGTGAGTAACTCTATCTCTATAATATAATAGATTTATTTATAGAAAGTAGAATTAAAAGTATTAAACAATAGCAATCTTGTAAGCTAAGTCACCTTTCACCGATCGGCGCTGCCCCGCCATACCTATACGTACATTTCATCTATCATGCGTAGGGCGCTAGCTATTCCTCCCTCTCCGTCTTAATCTATCTCTTGACGCCATTTCCCCCGAAACTACGTATCATGTACCCTTTCTCTGACCACCTGCATTTCCACCACTATAAATCTTCCATTATCAAGTGGAGTCCCTACCCCTCTCTCTTTTCTATTTCTATCATCTCTTCTTTCTCTAACACCAGCTCGGACATATTTAGGATATGAAATACAACTGCAACAAAATCCACAAGAAACATATGTAACCTTTTTCCTAACCATCCAACTTGTAGACTCTAAACTGGTTCCTCTTTTTCCCTCAAATCTCCTATCTCTTCAATATATAAGGACTCTATTTTACGGAAACGGCTCCCAAAACCGCCGCCAAGTATGAATTTCTCTTTTGTCAACATCAACTCCATGAGAAACACACACTCCGACTTCTTACCCTGGGAATCTACCACGTATTCAAATTGCAAGAACCTGGATAAACGCAGCGACAAAAACAATTTCATATAAGGACCACTCATTATGATTAGCCCTTGCATTAATCATAATGTCATAATAGACCAACTGCATTTTCGGAAGATGATCATATATGCCAATCATCCTGCATAAAAACCGCAACCCTTGCAGCCCAAGGCAGTCAGTAATTTTTCATGAATGCCTTCAAATCTTCAACCAAAGTTCCAGTGAATTAAAGTGCAAGTTCAACTCTAACACCAACTCCAATTATAATTCTAAGACCAAGTGGGACTTAGAACATTTCTGCTTCGGACATCAGTTTCATTGTCATCAATTTTTATACTCTATAATCATTATATTTCTTAATAATTCCCTCTTTTTTTTACCGCATTGTTTAAAATTTGAAATTGACAGTTCAAACAAGTCCAGAATCTTGCTTGTTTGATCTCGAGTTTTCTTGTAAATTTCAAGATGTTCCAGATTTCCAAAATTTCCGTTGAAGCAGATAATAAATAACTTAAGAAATTACATGTCAGAGGAGAGAGGTGGGCTAAATGGGAAAATAACACGTTAGATATGAGAGAAAATAAATAAGGTTTATTTATCTAGCACAAAAAACCTCCATTAAGCGAATGGAGGAAAAAGCCCTTTACAGATCTAAGGTAGAATTAGAAAAACACTCACTATCAGGGGTTCACACAATCCAAAATAAAAATACACAACCGATCCTTAAAGGAAAAAACAAAATTGCTGAAAAGAGTGCAGAAGAATAGTGCATATAAGTATTACAACAGAAAGGGGATATACACTTTTGTAGAACACAAAAAATGAAGAAAACTTTTGAGAATCGACCTCGCCTCGCAGAAAACTCGACACTTTCTCGACTCTCAAACTCATGTGATCAAGGCTCATTATTTAATTTAATAAACCTTAACCCTGTCGTAACCTTTTGGTCGAGGGGCTATTCACTGAGAATTCATGTTAGTCAGACTACCAAGTACTGCCCGAATTCTAAAAAGACTACTGAGAATACTCGGCGATTTGCAGCATCATGATTTGGTTGTCTGTCTTTTTTTCTCGCAATATGAAAGTGAGAGTGAGGAAGACAGGTATGGTCGCCAGCCGCAGACCGTTCTAATTTATTTATTTAGTTATTTATTACAATTATTGTACAAATGTATATGGAAGTACTAAAAGTACTTTGCTAGAAAAAGCTATACACCTAGAAAATAGTTTCTTCTCCACACTAATATCTCATTCTTTCAAGTAAGTTTTTTTTTAATAAAAATTAATTTAATTTTTAAGATATGTCTTTATTTGTTTTTTTGAACAGTTTACGACATGCAAAAGTAAAGTAAAGTATTATATTAATTTAAAAAACTTTAAATTGTAGATATAGTATTGCTTTAAATGTACTTAGCCACAGAAATAAGTGAAACAGCTAAGGTTAAAAAAAGAATTTCCGTAATAACTCGCATTTTTTGTAAGTGGAGTTATAGGTACAATTCTGAGAGGATTTTTTCACACAGTGACTTAAATAATTTTGCGAGTATGCTAGTGTTTTATATGAAGATATACAATTTCTTTACTATTTTGCTTTTCTATAGAGATAAAAGTAATTTAAGTTTACCATATCTGTATACATTAAAGCGCAATTAAATGTGATACGAATGAGATACTAGTTTGTAAGTATTCCAGTTCGATAGTGATTGATTCAAGCGTGACTTTAAAAACAAATAACATTTATAACTTCCGGTCATAAAATTTTCCACAATACAATTTTTAAAGCAGAGTTGTAAAAGTATAATGCATAAGAAATATAAAGTTCAAATAATTAAGATTTCAACATTTTATGAACGTGTGATTTTATTTTTTTCAAGAGATGCTCGATTTATAACGGTGTTTGTTTAAACACAATCATTCTGATTGGCTAATTTTGAATTTCACGCAATTATTCGTATGCCAGATTGGTATTAGGACAAATGATTATTCTGCTATATGAAGATTCGCGCGCGCGCGCGGAAAAGATAGGATTATCACAAGTGACGATTCGAGCAAAAGAATATTAGGTTTTGTACCTATACGTTATTATCGAAATTTTGTCGAATGATAATTCGGAAAAATTAAAAATATAAAAAATGTGAATTCGTGTAAATGAAAATTAGGTTATCTGATTATTTGGAAAAATCATAAATTCGGGAAAATAAGAGTTAGATTACTTTAAAAATTAGGGAAAATTAATATTATTCCGCATGGATCGGTTCCCCGAAACGTGCAAATTATGGCAATTAACAATTTGATGTAATCAAACATATAGTGAACAGTATTTAGGATAAATAGAGATTATGCTCGTCGAAATTTCGGATAAATAAACATCATCGTAAATGCGTGTTCGATAATTTGATTTTCGACCATATAAAACTTATATCAATTGGAATTTGGCATCAATTGGATGATTTAAAGGTCAAGACAATTTTTTAAAATGGGAACCCCTATTTTTGACTGCGGAATTGATCTTTGAAAGGTCAAAAATCGAGGTCAAATGCCTAAGAAGCGGTCAGATGCCCTTTTTGGAATTATTGTTCTTTTCTGAGAATACATTTTATTGACTTGTTAAAAGCATCTTGAACGTTTGCTATTCTCAGAAAACTACGATAATTTCAAAAACGGGCATCTGACCGTTTTTTAGACATTGGACCTTTCAAAGGTCACAAAAGCAAATTTCTCAGAATATTTTGTATGTGAAATTTTCCGTCCTTTTCAATTACGTATTTTGAAAGATAATTTCAACAATTATTTAAACCATTATACGAACGTGAAATAATTCAGAATGAAAATGAGACAAGACTTTTCAAATATTCGAGATAAGCAAGTATTTGAGCATGAATGAACAAAAATATCGCACTGCAAATATTACATACAATCCCACATACATAAATAAATCACACATGGATAAATAAAACACACATTTTACCGAGCGCTTGGCAATGAGCGAGAATAACAAATAAAATGCTGAATAAATATAAGTATATATCAATCAATAAAAAATTCGCAAATGGCGAATATACAAAAATCAATTACAGAACGAACCCAAGATCAAAAGAAAAAATAAGCAGAAGGGAGGTTCTCAATATTATGACTTCTTAGGATCAACCTCATCCTTCTTGTTACGCCCTTTTACGAAAAACACCAGTGAATACAGAAGAAACAATGCAAAGAATCATAATAATAAATTACAGATAATCAAAACCAAACAAAGCGACGCGTAACACTGCAAAATAAGATTAGCACATCCGATCACGTTCTTTATCATGACTCGACATTTTATGAGAGGATTAGTGACGATCACTCACGTGGCGCGAAATTATGCCTATATAAGGTGAATATCAATTATTGAACAATGATTTCTCAGCTGAAACTCTTTCGCTCATCACCTCAGTTTTTCATACATTTATCAATTTTCTTAAGGTGATTGGTGATGACTAATATTCACGTAATTCATCCATTCAATTTAGAATGTAGAAGCAGTAAACGCGAAATATAAACATACCGCCTCAATCGCCTTGGCTTGAAGCGAGATGCGTGATATTGTTTCGCACGTTTTTGTTAATGATTCAAGTGCGGAAGGTGTGTGCAGCTGCAAACACGGTGTATGAATTGAATTGGCGTACTTTTGAAATTATCGAAAGCGAAACACTGGGACGCAGAATGAAAATGCCCGAATAATTACATATCGAGCAATTTATATACACTTGTGCACTCGTGTTGCCAAAATTCCCAGTACACCACCTCTCTCTGTTTCTCTCGGTAATTTATAATTCATTAATTCATAATTTTGCACATCGGATACGGCTGCTGGTTTGTTCGACGAAATGGTAAATTGTATTTTGCGAATTTGTATAACGCTTCCAAAGATTGCACCTATGTCGAACCGCAGACACACGTCCGCGATAAATACGCGATATTCCATGGACGAACGAATTAACATTATTATTGTAAAATATGAACCCACTCGGGTAGAAATTGTCGCAATTGACCTCAACGTACGAATCGTGCTATTTGGGTAATATTAGGGCGCCAGTAGAGTTGGCTTTTTTACTCTTGGGGCAGGCTAAATAGCACCCATATTCATCAGGCAATAATGGGATACTAATCAGATTCTAATTAGACTCTTGAACATTCTTTAGATAGTCATTTTGACAACCTTTTTGAAAAATCGTCTCACAGCACTAAATCCCTGGGAGTCAATTCTTTTATCCATAAAAGTTGGAAAAACAACTGATATCTGCGTAACAATATGTGACTGCTATAGTTGTAATTTTTCTTTTTTTTGTTTATTGTACAACGCTTTGATCCATTTGGATTTAGTACTTTTAAAAAATATTTTTTTTTACTAAAATAAGTCGATTTACCTCCGTTTCATAAAGACGGTAGTAAATGGCCTAGTTTTCGTGAAAAATATTGATTATTGCAAACGACATTTACGTGTTCTGATTTCTTTGACTTAATTTATTCAATTGTGCAAAAACTTTTATGAAAGGCAATTCGCCTAAGCCTAATTTGTTATTTTAATGTTTGTGGAAGTTAATACAATAATCATTAGTCTAAGATTTGAGGAGATTAAACCCCTAATGGGGTTGTCGTGTCCAAGGTGTCGGCTTTATTTTCGTAAATCCTATAAAATGAGGAGACGTATCGGAAGTGAGAAAGTACGTTAGCACATCTTAGGTGGAAGGACGTTAATCTCAATTTGAAGTGGGTGTAGAGCAGAGTAGGATGTTCTGAAGGAAACGAGGGTTATTCGGGTGAAGTTAGTATTGGAAGTAGCTACGTTTTGGTTTCTCAGAGAGACTTACGTGCCCCACGAGGTAACACTGCCTTGAAAAACGATCTTCTACACTAAATTCAGCTTTATGTGTCCCATTACTTTCGTATCCCAAGATTTTAAATCCTTAGCAAAGAAACAAAATAAGTAATATTTACAAAATGCTTTAAAAAGTCGAACTTCTACAAATCTTGATTACAATTACATTTTCGTTTCATGGTCTTGACTCCAAAGTAATTTTGTTATTTCTTGTTAAAATGAAATTGATGAAAGAAAACTTTGTGAAGTAATAAAACAAACAAATCGAGTCGAGTGTAAAATTAATGTTGAATATTCTCGAGGCGTTGATTGCCAACCATTTTTACCCCTCGTCCACTTCTTCGACGTTTCGCGAAATTAATGCATGGTAAAGACATTTCGATTTATATATTAGAGGATGGAAAAGGAAGGAAAATTTGTTTCCACTTTCCGCTTTCATCGATATGGGATGTGGAAAGTTCCGAAGGACGTTATACAAAGTTCGCTGATAGAAATTGCGTTAAGTCTTTACTGGTATTTTCCTCCGCTCACCTTCTTAGTTTTTTTCATCTATAGTACTTCCGTTGTCGTAGAGAAAATTTTGTAATTAACTCAAAAGATTTGTATTGTTTCGTTAGATGTTAAAATTATAAATAGCTAGATTTTTACGGGAGAAATTCTCAGGTAGAAATTGTACTATGAGCCAAGTAGGGTTTTAAAAAGCCCCCCCCCCCACTGTTAATAGGACTCTAGCTAGAAAATCTAACTAGCACCTAATTAAGTAATCATACTGAAGAAGGAAGATTAGAAATATTTTTTTCGAATTAAATGTTATTAAAGTATGTAAGAATTAAAGTTAATTTTTCAAAATGGTTTTCAACAGTGATCAAAACTAGTCTTCAGAATTTTCGAGAGGTAAAAAATGAATCCGATTTGTACTAATATAAGTGCTTTACTGGAAATCCTATTGTTGAACTTTCCCATTGTGGGGAAAATGGAAAGATGAAAGGCAAAAGAAATTCTTACAAAATTCATTTTGAAAGATACTTGATTCAATTTAAAAGTATTATGTATTATGTATTTGAAAAGATCTGGATTCTTCTACTTCCTTCGCGCTTAATAAAAAGGCATTGAAATTTGACGAGTCTCGGTTCAATTAAATTTCTCTTCGACATGCACACGTTTTCACTTTGTTTTCATTGTCCGGCTTCTTGGTCTTTTGTTTCTGAATTATTAGGTAGAAGAAAGAAGGTTCATTCTTTCTCGTATGAGAAGTGAACGAGGAATGGAAGCCGTAACCGAAGTACCTACAAAATAATAAAGTTATTAACGTCGCCTTTTCCGCACAAGTCGTTAATTAAATTGGATAGCGCCCCGAGAATGAAAAGGAAACTACTTCGCCCTATACCATTCTTCCTGTTTCTCTCACCTAGTTTCCCTGCCAACGACAACCATAGCGAATCCAGCATTGTTAATCCTTTAGCTTTTGTTATTCCCTCGTGTACTCAACTTAACCGGAAAGAAGGCTAAAGTCTGAATGAGATAACAATTAAGAGTAGTAAAAAAAATGTATTAAATTTTAATGTAAATCGCAATTTATTTCTTATACATTAGTGGTCCCAGAATTATCCTAAAACCAGGAATATGACATGCACTGTATAATTTGATCATAAAATTGAATTTAAAGTTGATGGATGTAAATCAATATAATAATATAACTCCCTTGAATCCTTTAGAATTACTTTAAGTTTTGTAAAATCACTTGATGTACAATGAAATTCTCTTAAAATATCATCATAATTTTCTTAAAATTTCTTAAATTCTTGTAAAAGTACTTTAACCTACGCAGTATCCAATAAAATATTGTTAAATCCCTTCTAATTACTTAACGTTCCATAAAATATCTATATTAATTCCTGAAGCGGAGAATATGTTAGCGAAAAATATTTAATAATGCGAGCATAAAGTTGATGAAACTAAATTTGCTCTTATGGTAATTCCCATATGCCCTTAAAATTATATTATACCCACGCTGTAACACTTGTATAATATTGCTACTAGAATAGCAATATGCAAACTAAAGCTCATTAAACCTCATGGAAAATTCTAAATTCATTGAATTCATTTAGTTGAGAGCTTAATTAAATTTTTAGTACAAGCCTTAATAAATTAAAATTTCGCAAATGCATTTTTAGTAGTACAAGTACATAAAAATATTTCAGTAGAAGAGCAAGCTTTTCTTACTTGTAAGTAAGAAAGAAAAATCTGTAAATTGACATTTACGATCCCTTCAACGGAATCCCTTTTATATAGAAGGAAGTATAGGTAAACTTTTTGCTGTCGATGCATTGTAAAAGTTCGAAATATACTAAAGCGACCTTTACTTGCCATTTAATAGCAGCCGCAGCAGTTATATGGAATAAAAATGTCATCACATCCAGATGTGGGATCGTTACATACCTGTGAACAAAAAAAGGAAGATATTTTTCAATGAATGCTATTAAATTGTAAAAAAGTATGATTTAAACTAAAATATACATAAGGTTCCTAAAGTAAAATTGAATTTATCTAGAAAAGACTATAAATCTTGTATAAAATGTTCAGTTTCGTAAAATACAGAGGCGTATTGAAAGGTTATAAAATTACGCAAGGGTAAGATGAAACGGCGAATCGTGACGGTTTTTTCTATTAGTTTTTCATATCCATTTTCCAAGGTCACGTTTAGACTCTTGGCGGACGATGGTCATCTACGTGACATCATTATGGAAGACGTGAGAGCACGTTGAACATGGCACGTGCTTCCAACTCATCTACTAACTTTTGTTTGTCAAATTAATTAGGCACATTTCACTTCCAGTTGAGGGAAGAATGATTTTCAAGAAATTTCGAAAAGTAGATAAGATTCTATACTAAGATACACCCCAGTGAATTGCAACATTCTTACTCATTTTTTAAATATGGAAATTATTTTATAGGAGAAGAAAAAAAACAGTAGAGCTGAAATTTGTATTTCCTATGAATACGTAACAACCGAGATCTATATAAATCCGCGTATACACGTGTAATAGTATTATTGATCTAATGAAACTAAGTGAAAGAGCACGAGTGCACAACTACAACAAATTGACAAAGAGATTGTACGTTATTAGCGACTGAATTTCATTAAATTGCACTCCTTACCCTCTTTAAATCAATTAAAATTTAATTGAATCTTCCCCCGCTCGGGAAAATAATTTTAATGACTAAGCAATAAATTTCTGAAGGGGGGAAGGCTATATATATAGCTTCCCCTGTTTCGGATATATATATATATATTATTGTAATTATTATCTTATTATATATAATAATCTTACTATGTCCCTGACAATCTTTGAATGTCGCAATAAATTTGATAAAATTCCATGAAATCGTTAAATTACTGAAAATTCCGTGAAATCCCTTAAAGCTTGATAAAATCCCAATAAATTTGTTAAATCTCTTAAAACTGCTTTAAAGTCCTATAAAATCTAATGAAATTCTTTTAAATTGGTAAAAATGTAATGTAATGTACTTGCTTCGAAATTTAAAAAAAAATATATTTAAAGGGTCTAAAATTACCAATAATCTATTACTAGATAATATTAAAAATATATAATCGAGTCTACTAAGTTGTCCATTTTAAGTTATTTTATAGCATTTCATTTTCAATAAGCTTTTCTTCTACTTCCCTTCAGCTTAAGTATAACTAGCCAATTTCTGTTAAGAGACTCAAAGGGAATTAATATTGAAAGCACGAAGTTTTGGATATATCTAGGTCTAGGAATATGAGACGTGGTTGCGTTTCTCCGATTAAGTTAAATGGGGAGTAAAATAGGTAGCAGCGAGGCAAGTACTCTCGATACGACCACATTCGATAAATTAATTATTCTCGAAGATTCTCTCTTATCAAGAACAAATTAATTTACGCGGAGATATATGACTCTCGAGTAAAACCGAAACTACCGAGAAATATTTCATATAGATAGGAGACCAAAGGCATTCCAAACATTCCAGTTAAATACTTGGTTTACAGTTATTTTACAATAATTTTCAAAAAGTACCTTAAAAATACTTTAATTACGATTGTACAACTTTAACTAGATTTCAATGAAATATAAAACGATATGCGTAATTATATACCCAACTTTACTTATATATGATGTTAAAAGTTTTCTCGCAGGATTGATGGATTAATGCAAAGTTTAAATAAAAAGATTAAAGAAAGAGTGTCGAAAAGTACACGAGTAAGTGACACCTCTGCTGGATTGGCTGAAAGCATGTAATCTATGTATTCTATACCTTCTGTTCTTATCATTAAACACCATGCAAACAGGTTCCTGTTCCCCAAGAAAGCCAGAGTCTATCGGTACCTTATCTCTTCGTTATGCTAAACTGCCTTCATACTAACTCTTTAACTTGATATAAGGAAGTGGAAAATAAAACTACGTAACTCAGGAATTCAATCGCGATTTTTATACGTATTTAACAGCATTATATACATAGATTTGGATTTTTATCAAAATTAGATATCTAGCTCAATTAAATGTTTCTGTGAATTAAAATTTCTTTGAATCTTTGATTTATTCTGAGGAAATTGGACCCTGTTTTATATAGAATTTGAAATTATGGGGAAAATAGGTCAGGACGTGTAAGCTTAGACCTATAGAATGAAGGCGTTAGTGAATCGTGCGAGAAAAGTATAAATTTCATAAAGAAGAATGTTTGGAATCAAGAAGTTAGTTGAAATTGAGTATAAATTCAAATGTATCATATCGCGTGTAAAGGGACCGTTAGCAAGGCCAGATCTACATAACTCTCCTGGCTCCTCCCTCTCTGTAGACTCCCTTTCTAAAGGTGCCTTATTCCACTTGGCTTCCATCGAAATCCACCCTGCGCAACATATGTGTATCTCGGCATAGCATAAGTAATCATAGACGTGCGCTCTGTGTGCAATGTACGGGCTGTCTCATTGCTACATTGCAACCCCGGAACGAGAGTTGAACAACTTAAAATCACTGCTTCCTTGCAAATCAATTTCCAATTCCATCCCTCACTTAATATTCCCTGAGAATCGAGTTCATTTCTATCCTCCTAATCTCATAAATTGCTGTACAATTTCCAAAACATAAAGCAATTAGAATTTTTTATTCGAGAATAAAAAAAGAGTTAACTTACATTATTTTAAATTAGCAATATTATACACGTGCTACAGCGCGCCGGTTTTACATGGACATTACAAATATTACAATTAATAATATTCAAATAAAAATAAGATATACAATTTTAGTCTCTTAAATAAATACTTTCTTATTTCAAAGAAAGAAATTTGAAACATTTTTCAGAGAAGGATTTTACGATACAAACTTAATCAATATTTTAGATATATATCAAGGGATTTAACAATATTTTATGGGATTTTAATAATTTTACGAGATGTTAAGTACTTTTATAAGCGATTTAACGATATTTTATGGGATATTAAATGATTTTAGTGACTTTTAAAAAAGGATTTCACGAGTCATAAGAGTATTTTATGTATAAGTTTTTTATTAAAAATTACTTCTGATTCAACCGCAAGTCAATTTACCATCAAAATTAATGTTGTTGCGCCGTGCCTAGTTTGACCCTAGCGTGCTTCTATTTATAGAATAAATATTATGTCTAACAAAAGCTGTTTAAATGTATAATAATTGGAACACCGAAACTTACGAGTATTAAATTTATTAAAATGTACAAAAGTAAGTAATCGGCTAGAGAACATAAGCTTGTAGGTAGTGGTTGTAGATTGAGTTTTAACAATATGAAGTGGAAAGGGAAAATGTCATTTTACCTATAAGTTTATTGCATTCTAAAAAAGTGAGGAAAATTTAGGTATATCGTTGGGTCAGTGTAGCCTAGCTGTTCATTGTGAGTTGTATAGCAATAACTTACAATTACCAGCCAATACCTTAGCCCTAATATGTTGCAGGAGTAAACCCGAAAATCCTCAAACTCACTATCCCAAGATATAGGCGCAGTAAATGCCAGATGTGAAAATTACAATAAACAGATTAAGGAATTTTATGTTAATCATACAAATCGAATACAAAAGGAACAATTACGTGCTATTCGGACGTAACAATTAATAATTATTTAAGAAATAGTAAGATAAATATAGTAATAATGTAATAATGAATAATGAATTGAAATAATTGAAATTGAAATAAAAATAATGTTTTAGTAAAATGATATTCTAATTTCATTCTTCTTAACGAAATTGGTTTCTTAATCTTCCTTTTATCTCTTTAATTCGATTTTAATTATACAGCTCCATTTCTCCTAAATTGAGAGCGAAAATGAATTTTGTCATTTACATCAATAGCGCTGCACTTGTGTCAACTAGTATTTATAAACGTAGAACATGTGAAGCAACAGGCTATTAATTACGTTGTCATTGCATCGTGTCATTAAATTAGAATGTGATTTATGTCAACATGCAGACATTTGAACGAGTGCACAATGTGTACTTTGTAAACTGTTACAGATTTGGGTAATGAATTCTTGGAAAAGTGATAAATTCATTATTTAAAAAACAACATACAAACATTTTAGAATTAAAGATTGTTTTAATTCCCCGCGCGAGGTTGGAATAATATACAAGTACTGTTTCTCTTCCCTTATATTGTGAATAATTCGGAAAATCCTGAGGGTGCAATTAGGAAAAGGCATCTCATTTAAACAGGATTAGTAAACCAACTCAACAGATGGTACTAGTTATTCTCCTTTCTCCTACATTGACAACTGTAACTCAAATTGAATTACACGCAGAAAAAAATCTGTAGAATCTACAGAATTATTCTGCTAGATAAAATCTGTAAATTTTAAAGATAAAGCACACACAAATATAAAACTATATTATAATTTATAAGTATTATAATTTAATCAAAAAATGCATCTGCGGTAACATTAAATAAAATATGTACCTATAATAAATTTTAAATATGTATTACGAAATTCTTTATTTCAACGTGCGCGTCCAATGGCTTGTAGGAAATGAGAACAGATTGAAATCTGTAAAAATTACAGATTTCTTCTGTTAAATTTACATATTTTATTGCTTAGAATCAACAGATTTTATAAACTGTAAGTATAACAGATTTTATCTGATAGAATAGCAGAAATTTCCAGCAGATTTTAATCTGTAACTTTAAAGATTCATTATACGGTTTACATATTTAATGCACTGTTGCTTTTATCAGAAATAATAGATTACTTTGCTTCTTTAAAGCCACAAATGTATTTTCAATTCCATTTCCATTTCTTATCAAGTAATCTCGTACCCACATATAAGCATTATACCATTTAATCTACATTTGCATTTTCTACGGAATAAATAACAAAATCAATTGAATGTTTTCAGCATAGGTTGAAAAACTTCCACCTTGGAAAAAAAGTCTTTAGTGCATTTAAAAGAACCTTCGCCCCAACGAAACGCTTCAGACATACACACATAACATAAATTGTGTAAAAGACTAACTTCCGACCCACTGGGTACACACAAAGTCAAATCGAATTGGCCGCCTCGAAGTTTCCACGACTCGTTTCACGGGAGGTAAGTTTACATACCGAGGACGTCGACGAGTCGGGACACACATACATTTACAAGTAAGTACTTCTATGCATCTATATTTGAGAAACTTGCTTGTAAGGAGATTCTCACCACCTGGAATTCAAGGAACTTCCGGATACTAAAGAAATCCGTTTTGAGAAATGACAGAATTTCCCACTTATCTTCTTACCGCCGATTTCTTTTCTGAATTCGTTTTACTCGTCCGACTTTTCTAATATTGAGACGATATACAAAGTCGAGGTTTCCACGAATTTGATGAAAATGGAGAAGGATTGCAACCCCTGAAAATTTTCTTTGCCTAGAGAAACATTTAAATCGTATCAATAAATCACCTTGTGTGAAATCTTCCCTCTTAGCACGGCCATAGTAATTTAATTAATGATCAGGGGTGAGGTGCCACGTGCTCTAAGTGTGATAGAACATTTTCTTTTCTTAAAGTTTGATACGAGGATCGATCGTGCGAACAAAGAAAATAAAAAACTCTATAAAACCGTAAAAGCCTCAATAACTATTATTTAAAATGTTTTCTGTCAACAGGATCTTATTAGGTCTCGTGGAAAAATGACTAGAAATCTCTCTGAGACTCCACATACGCACTTTAGCGGAAAATGAAGTGAAAAAAGTCGACCCAAGGAGGGCGTGAGCTCAACGAACTTTCCCGTCTCTTCAGTGGTAAAGTACGTAACGTTTTATTACGGGGTGGCACGTAGACGGGTCTAGTGGGTGGTGTAGGAGGGTTGCATGAAGTGGAGAAGGGACGTATGTAAAATACACTTCGCAGACTGCAGCATGCGAAGCCAACGTCCATTTTATGCATTCGAAATGCCTTCGAACTGATAAAATATCGAGCGCTTTACGTATTCGCTATTGGGATCTAACGCATACGTCTACACATACTCGCACACCTTACGCGAGGGTCCATGACGTAATATCCCGCAAATCGAATCCAGGACAATGAAATTCATGGTGGATGCTCGTGAAATTCTCCGGTTACTGAGAGCAGTTCCTCCAACGTTCTTCGAATATCAGTTTTTAGAACCTTTCAGCACTCTTGACTTAAGCAGCGTTGACCGAAAATACTCGATCCGTTCGATTAGCATGAAAAGATTCTAGTTGAGAGTCTTAATACTTGAAAAATATATTTTTACTACTTTAACAAGAATTACTTTCCAATAATTCCTAGAGAAAATTTGATGTCAAGTGGACTTGAAAGGAAACAATTGCTTCTTGGAATGTATTATATGTTTTGAAGAAAATTGTTGCTATATGTAGCCGAATAATTTTGTTAGGTCTACATTTGCGTATCCATGACTGGTAATTTGTTAGTTTTGTGATAAAAAGTTGAATATTTAATATGATACGTCGAAAAATGTAAACAGTATCAAAATCAACTGGTCAATAAATCGATCATGAATAGACAAGCAAAGCATAAAAGTATCAAGAAATGTCAATTCGAGCCGTTATAAATCGAATATCACATGAAAAATACTAAGGCACAAGCGAATTCAAAAATATAAATTTACAAGCAAATAAGAATTTCGAGTAAAATAAAATTCATAAAATACACACATCAATCAATCAGCATACATTACATACGTACAAATTCGGAGACGTATAGACTGTAGATAATAATTAATTATAATTATTAAATTTTGTACTACATTAACTTATAATCTGACTCGAAATTAATTTCATGATCGTAACTATCTCATGAATTTTAAAAAGTCGTGTAATTTTGTACCTTCCTTGTATCTTTGTGAGAGACAATTAAATCATTCCATTACGTTGATTTCATTCCAATAATAAAATTAAGGAGGGAGGTTTATAATATTTTATGCATAGATATCTTGATAGAGTTCAATTACGCATAATTTTTAATGGAAAAGTCCTCATCTTGAATTTTTTATTTGGTAATGAATATGATTACAGATTACAGATCAGTTTGCGATAAGGATAATTAGTCGTCGGTTTGCGAGTGATGGAAGTGAGGAGTCATTACGGTAATTCATATTGATTCCTACGAAAAAATAAGAGCCTCTTTGACTCTGTGTCTCTCTTGCTCTTCTAAAATAGTATTCTACCAACTCGGATATATGTTAAGGTGTCGAGAGTAAACAGTTGTGTTCGCGGAAATGAACCCTTACTTTCGTTATTGTACTCATTTCATGAACGGCCTCGTAAAATGCTTCACGTGATACACACCTATATATGTCTCTCGTTTATTGAACATATGTGTGTGTGTGGCTATGTACCGATAGTATGAACACTAAACTTTCGTGTACACTGGCCCTGTTGTAATTCAACGCCAAGTTCATCAAGGTTTTTCAGCCCTGATAAAAACGAAGCAAAATGGGTCATTGCTTTTCAAATGGACAATGGTTGTCATCACTTTTTGTCCATAGTGCACTGTTAAAGGTATGTGATACATTATGATAAGAGCAATTTAGTTTCACCAACTTTACATTTGCAATGGTAAATATTTTTCAGTGAAACTAAGCCTTTTTTACTGCCTATATATTTTTAGCAAAAAATATGGTGAGCGTAAGGTTATGATAACCTATCATATGCCCTTTTTTATTGGTCAACACAGTAAATTGATAAAATCGCTGAAATTTTAAAAATTTCCACTGTACCTGGATCTCAAATATAATACAATTGATTTTCTTTATCTAGCAGAGGATCCAAATCGTAATTTTCCGTATTGACGGTGGAATAAATTTCACGAATTTATAAAGGAAGATAAGAAAAGGCAGAAGACAAGCGAGAAAAAAAGCAGAATGACAGAACAGAGAGTTTCATTGAAGTTGAAGAAAAACAGTAAAATTTTTACATTTTCGTGTGCAGGTGAGATATCTCAAGTGATATTATGTTAACATTAAGGGGTCTGGGTAGTGTAGGGGTTCCATCTTCCAACGAGAAAAGTGAAAAAAGGAAAAATGGTCGACGAGCTAGAACTAGATAGAAAAAACTTCGATAAAATTCTTTTAAATTACGTTATACCTGAGGTGCATATCGATTCAATACGTCGACGTTAATGTAACTCATAGTGCGTGTTTTGAGTTGAAATTTTCTCTATCACAAAATCATATTCGAAACCATTAAATCGATGAATCGTTGGCTTCATAATGTATTATGTCTGTCCATTCGCATTATGAGACATTTTAAAGAATTTTAAGGGATTTTAAAAAGGTAGCGCACGGAAAACAATACTTCTTAGACATAAGCTTAAATCATTTTCCCTAAACCAAGCGAACGAATTCTCCCGTTTTTGCCAAAATATAAAAAATAATCCCGTACGAGTAGTGATTAATGTTTCGAGAATTCGCGCATGGATAAGTGATTGATTCGCATTTAAAGAGCATGCGTTTAGAAAAACTGTCACCCGCAATAAATTTCCGCAGCTTCCATCCCTCCCTTGAAGGATTTTTAGTACATAAAATCCTTCCCATCTCATAAATCTTGCTTTATTGTGGAAGTAAAAAAGAGATTATAGGAAAAATGCTAAATTGAGGGAAAAGTTTTTCGAATATTTTCTTAAAGAAAAATTTTACGCTGACCTTCATATTTCAAGTACATTTCTTATTTTCAAATGTTATATTCTCTTAATACTCTGAAGCTTTTAATACTGAATAAATTGAATCCTTAATATTGCTGGATAAATCTAGAAGTGCTCGCTTGAAAAGAAACAATAAAAAGCGAATTCGAACTGATTCCATTGTTTCAGAACAAACGTGCAGCCAGAATGAGGGAAAATTGGAAAGAAAAATAAAAGTTCGGATTGTTGAACTCTCGAGAAAAATTAGAACGGAACTAAGCGAAACACACCTCTAACGAGGAGAGAAGGAAGAACTAAGTTTAACGAGACTAAAGCAGTGATATAGCTTTCAGCTTTGCAGAGGATGCTCTGCAGTGGAAGAGGACAGGATTTTGTTAGACTGTCACGAGAATATATAAACGGCAATTATCATGCATTACACGAGAGCAAGTACCTACAAGCAAATCAAAATTATTACCCGCCTGCAAATTAAATTCATTTCACTGAGACCCTCTAAATCGCATACACTTCTCATTTAATTCAAAAAGCAATTAAGTATCATAGAGCTATAAGAATGCAAAGGAAGAGCCAAGGAACCACGTGTATAATAATGCTATTTATCTAATAATCAAATGCACAATAATGTGATTGAAGTTTTAAAGGTTTAATTGAACGAGCTATCTTTTCCTACTTCTATTTTATCCAAAAATATTGCTCTAATTAAAAATAAGAATAAACAATACCAGTTTTAACACTGATCTATTTTAAAAATACAAAAATATGTTCATTTGAGTGTTCGGAATTTCCCCTATAGATAAAATATAAACGATGTCAATAAAACGAAAAACAAACCGTTTAGCAAATGAATATGTGATTCGCTTTCAAGATGGAAGAGGAATTTTACATCAATGGATAAACACGAAGCGTTCTCTCAAATGGCCCATTCAGGATATTGCGGTTTATAACCAAAGCAGAGTTGAACCAGAAGGCAATAACTCGAAGTAACAAATCCGCGTGGCAAATATAACAGTAGTATCGAACTCCGAATTCCTACCCTAGTTGTATTTATCCATCAAGATTGCAAGATTGCCTCGAAATAAATTTAAAACGAAGATCATATACAGTGTACACTTAAATTACTTGACTGAAACATTACATTTATGTTGCAATATCAGAAGAAATGGAACGGATGCTTATTATCAAACCCTGATGTAATCTTAAAAAAGCTTATTGATTATAACGTTTGACCATATTTTGTAATTTTTTCATTCAAATTACTTCAGTGATAATTCATGAAATGCTTAAATTATACATATTTAAAGAAAAATCTGTATTATTGTACTTTTACATTAAATATAAGGTTACGTATGCGACATTAGTAATCTTCTACTCTAGATAAGAGAATTTTTGTCACCTTTCCCTGGTTGGAAAGCTAGGGAAAAGTGAGTAAAGCTTCTTAAAGAACCACAATCTTTTTTAGTTCTAGAGATTATCCTCGCTTAAAGTTGTGGATAATCTTAAAGTTTACTAACCATAACTAAAATTCAGAAAACGTGCCGCATCTTGAGCTCAGTTTGCTATAAGAGCGAGTTAGTGTTTTAACCGGAGAATTTACCATAACGACAAAATGCACAATATCCTTACTCTTGGCTATGCACCGCGTTGGTTATTTTATAAAGTTTGAAAATACAGCTTCTATCATGTTTATGCCATCTTTGTTGGGAGCTTGTGGTCTTACCGCGACATTACCCAACCTTATTCTTATGCCCGAACACGCACGACTGTGTTAACTATCTTGAAGAGTTGTTCAAGGATCATCGTTTCTTATCTATTTTTTTTTTCATTTTCTTCTCAGTGTACTTAGCTTTCTTCGCCTTCCATGCTTCTTAACTTTCTATTGTGCTATCTACTGTACGCATGATAGGTTTCAGTTTACGAAATAACTTGAACAATTTAATCTTCCTATCCAAATGAGCAGACTGTATCCTATAAAGTACTTATATAATACTGAAGCAGCTTTCAAACTACTTACTGTTTAGACCGTTTAGATTGTTTTTAGACTTAATGCTGAATTTAAGCTTATCCTTAGTCTTAAAAGAATACCATTCATTTTTAAGGTCTTGTTTTAGAACCTTAGGGAGGTAAACAAATATCATAAAAAAGGCGGGAATATAGGAGCTTCAATGTGAATTAGAGTAGCACAAAAAAAAATAAAGTTCCTTTAATTTGTGGGAATATACCTCAAAAAGCTTTTGACATGTGAAAAAGCGGAGGTAAAACCACCCTCAAAAATATCACGAATTTAGAAAAATCTTTACAGAAAGTTCGAATATTTATTCTTTGTTCAAAAAAAGGGTAAAGCTTTTAACTTCTTTAAACTTTTTCATTTTATTTCCTTTTCTGAACACTTTATACGATATTTAAACTAAACTAGAAATTGTAATCCACAATTTTTTTTCAACAAATAAAAGTTTTTTGAAGGATGGATCTATAAAATAAAGGTACATCATTTTTTTTTGAGCCACCCTAATGTGAATAGACAAATAACCAACGTACTTTATTATTATGGATTACCTAATTTGTTGCATAATTTAAATGATCAGTCTTCCTAAACTAAAATTATTGGATTATTTGACATTAAAATTTAATATTGTTTTCATTTTAGTCAAAATGCTTATTGTCATGAAATTTTAAAAATATATTCTGTACACTTGTATCAACCAGCTGAACTAGAATTATTTAAAAATTTTATTTTAACTAGAGAATATGTGATTAAAAAAAAAAGTCTATTTATTAAGCTTAACAAATCCTACATCGATATAATTATTATTAATCACGGAAAAAATCCACAAAAATAGCTTTTAATGATAATTTCGCATGGATAAAACGGTCACAGAAACATTTGTGTCTCGGGACTCGAGCGGAACGTGTAGACTACTTAGTACCCATATATACATTTGTACAATTTTACCTTCAGAGAGATAAAAGTAATTCATTTTGTATGTAGAAACGTATCGTCGTAAGTCCATGCAACTCGCATAATCAGCTTATGCATGCACTGGATGAGAAATAAAACTGCAAAGAAATGACAGCAATATAAAAGCAAGGCGGTAATTTATTTCTGCGGTACGACTACCGCAAGGGACGAGTTTGGCGCGAATCCAAGCAAATGATTCGACGAATTACGATCTCGCCATAAAGCGATAACTCACACTCGATCGTGCATCCTGGCATGCACGATTCAAATGACCATGGAGAGATTTACCAGGAATTGGGAGGAAATAGTAGGGAAATAGTGGGGAGTGGACTAATTGTAAGCAGGAAATATCCGAGGTGGTGAAACAAAAGGCGATGGCACTTGGAGAAAACCAGAAGTTTGGAACGCCCGAGGCGCAGAAATCTTGGATTTTCGCCAGGTGGATAAACCACATTGAAAAACGTAGATTTAAGAGAATTCTGTTTGAACAATCTTAGAGGAAATTCAATATTTTTTAAAAGGAAATATGTTTCCGAAATATTTAAGCCTTAAAGTTAATGAACAATTTGAAGTTATGAATCTAGATTCATAGCACAATATTCCATTTGGAGAGACTATAAACGAATAAGTACATATGCAATCTGTTTCAAATTGTCAGATGCTATGCAATAACGTGGCATTAGTAACATGCAGAACAGTAGACGATTATTTTACAACCCAATGTGGAAAAAGCAGCCAAAGTGAAGGCAAATCATGGCCATGTATGAGAAAATGTTGTCATAGAGCCATTGTAAATGTTGCAACAGCAGGAAATGTGAAGGAATGCTAAAAATTATGTAGTTGAAAAATGTAAGCATGCTTACTATTGTGAAAATCGAACTTTGGATATTTAAGCAAATATATTAATATAATTAAATGACCCAAGTTGACATTCGAAAACGTGTTGTTTATTTTTAATTGACACTGTTATTCATTGCACTTGCAATTCTTTGTCAATTTATCCAAGTTTTATAAAAGTATGTTACAATTTTCTATTCTTCTTATATTGCAGCAGTATTTATGGAGAAAATTTGATCCGTTTCCTATAAATCGTTTTGGTAGCTATAAAACTAAACTTGATAGCCGGTCAACCAGACTGTGGATAGCATTTTATTTCTATTCTCTGTTGCTTACCGCCCTCTGCCTTGTCTTCCTAAAGGGGATGACAGAGTTGAAACGAAAGAAAAATTAAAGAGAAGAAAAGAGAAGAAAAAATAATTTTAAAAAGAAGAAAGACGTGAAATCAGCAGAGTCGTGAAGTGCGTTTCTCACGTCAAGAGAAATTCCTCGTTCTTTTTTCCATTCCCATTCCCCTTTTTCTCTTGAAAGTAAGTAGGTGGATTTAATTGAGGAACAGTAGGCAAAAAGGACAGAAAACTTGCTACGAAGAAGAGGAATAAGGGAGTAAACAGAAATGGAGACAGGAAATCTCGCGAATCTCGTTAAAACTCGAGAAGCTGGGATGGCATAATGTTACACTCTGTGTTCTTTTACCGAGACATTTGCTGAGCAATCGTCTTTTATTTTCAGATGATTCAAGTACCTACCGATAAACAGCATATTTTATTATCTCTTCCCTTGACATTTTTAACTCATTAGGAAAATAAGTTAAATCTCAAGTAGAGTAAGTGAATCTAATAAAATTATACTATCTCTGGAAATTATTTATAATTCCTCCAGATCGTTAAAATTCTCTTTAAATCTTGATAAACCCTGTAAAGTATATTATCATAGAATAGAGAGAAGTTAATTCCGAATATAAATTTTGAAAAATGTACATGCTTGCAAAACTTTCATGAAAGGATGAAGATTGGCGGGTAAATCGTGACACGTAATCTGAAGACAATTTATCGTGTGAGTAATTATATCCATTAGGCACAGAAGTACCTTTTATGACTTTGTTTAATATGGTAATGGCTAATAAGCAAGTGTTACCTTGCATTTAACACGATATGAAATTCATTAGGCGCAAGGGTAAAATGTGGTATACTAAATTAACATAATATTAATAATTCTTTTCTCATCCTGCAGCTGGAAATATTTAGAATTTTTAATATCAGAATAGCAATATAGTGGCTTAGTATCCTCAATGGGCTTCTTCAAGAAGTTTCACGATGGGGACAAGTCACAATATTCGCGCAATACCTCTTCTTGTAATGGGTGTCATTTGAATCTCAACCAGGGGATCTTTCTTTCCTTCAAGACACTTTAAACATTGCGTGATTTTCCAGAGATTTCTCTTCTACTTTTTCTCCTCCCTTTGCCGATATGTCTTCCAGTCCTCTCCATCAAAAAAGACTCGACTTTGCATTACTCTGCCATAAAAAGGTCTTATTGGATGCAGATTTAAAATGCAAAAGCTGTTCTATCAAATCCTCTGATTATTCGATATAGCCTCCTCTTCTAATCCTCATTACTGCTTTTTACTTTTCTATATACCATACAATTCATAAGTTTAGGTAAAGTTGCGATTAATATAAAACTTTATATGCTCCATACATCTACTTTCTGTATCTTTTAAAGAAATTAGAAAATGTAATAATATTTGAATACAAATTTTATTTACAAATGCAAATATAATATTTAAATTGAAAAAAGCGTACTAAAAGGGAATAGGTTTTGTATAAGTTCAATAAATTTAACGATCTTTCAAGAGCCACTTGACCTAGTCCTTATCTAGCAGAATGAACAAAGGGAACGGAATTCATTTGTTTCAATTCACCGATTGTGAATTCTCTTCACATGGCCAGTCATTGTCTTTAGATATAGGTCGAGTATGCATCAAGCAATAATTGATGATCTGATTGTTCGAAATTATTATAATTCTATTCTTAATATAATTACATTTAATTCCAGCTTATTTCTCCATTATTTTTAAAAAAGACATTCAAAAATTGATTTCAAGATAACTTGATGGTTCTTAATATTTCATGAAATATTTTAAAGTTCCACTGATTCTTTTGAAATTCTTCAAATTCACTTAAAATCCTTTCAATATTACACAAAAAACTTCAAAATACTTTGAAAACCTTTATAGTTGCTAAAATATTTCTTAGAAATCTCTTGAAATCTTTAGAGACCGATAAAATCTCAAAGAATACTTAAAAATTCTTTATAATCGTTCAAACAAACTTCACAAATAAAAAACAACAATAATAAAAGTTAATTCATTTTAAAATTGTTTCGTGGAAAAGTCGAGGTGAATTACAACCTGAGTAAATGTGAGTTTAGGTAGAAAGCTATTATAAGTCCAAAACCTTGGTAGTAGATCTGCCGTTATTCTACGATCGCGTTTACGACGCTACCGTTAAATTCGGTACTAACAGCACGTTAGAGACACTTGCAGGGCCCTTTTACGAGCCATCTTCGCGATACCAGCCAGAAGTTCCCGCGGCAATGCGAGAAATTAACCCTGTCGCTCTTTCGCCCTTAGAAGGTTTCTGGATTAATTATATTTGACTTTCGCGGGATTGGTCTCAAGATGCTAGATAGAAGAGATAAATTCTCCCGTCGCGACACTAACATTTATTAGAGATTCTAACTCTACTGAACGTATGTAAACCTTAACATCCTCCTTCAAACTTATTTTCTTTCTCGTATATCAGCACTCCTTCTCCTGCGTTTAATGAAATTTAATGAAATATTAAGACTTGAACACCTCAATTCACTTCATCTTCATCCAAAATAATTTAGTAGAAACCTGTAATTTACATTCATTTTTCAATTTCAAATAATGAAGTGCAATAGGTTAATTCATTCATTCTGCCGACATTGAAGTTTCGATGTTATAGATGATTTAATAAATAGAAGGGATTTGCAGATATTCTATAATACTTCATAGGGTTTATCAAGATTTGAATGAGTTTATAAGCGTTTCCAATAATTTAATTGTATTTAAACAAATTTAAAGAGATTACTAATTAAAAAATATTTCACATAATTTTAATATCTTTTCACGATTTCTGCAGGTAACACAAAATTTCGAGATAATTGAAAAGTTTAAAAAACGCTTCATTCGAATGCTTTTTCAAATATTTCAGAAGATTTTAGGGGATTTACAAAAATTTCCATGGAATCGAGAAGTAATTTTTATTTTTAAATCTCTTGATATTTTTTTAAATCCTTAAACCCATTCTATTTAAAAAATGTTCTGATTTCATAAATGTTTGAAATATGGAAATTAATGGTATAAAAAAAAAAATTTAGAATTGTTTACAACCAATACAGAGAAAATGTCATGCGAGATAAAATAATTGATTGCCTATATCTTGTTTGTCAAAACATCATGTAATAAAAAAAAAATATCAATAAGATTTATTTTCAAAAGTGTACCACAAATAGTAGTATATACTTTTCGCTAAAGAATTCTCGATATCACGTTGGTAATTCAACAGAAGTGAAAAAGCAAATAGCTTGAGATGGAAGCTGAGTCGCAAACTTATGAGGTCTGACTACAGAAATGGTTCTACTACTTACCACCGGTGCCAGTTGAAGAGGAGTTCAAAGAAGTTGGTGCGACATAAAATAATGGTGATTACGAAGTGAAAGAAAAACTCGGCAGTGATATATTTTTATGCGGCGAACGTGCTAAACTTTAATAAACTTAATTTACATTCCCAAGATGAGGAAAAAATAATAACGTTAGAGGCTTGAGGATAATTGACAAGGTCACGTTTAGAGCAATTCTTGAAAAAGAGAAACAGGATATTCAAACATTTAGGACTTTATCTCAAAATGCTTATGGGTTCCTCATGAAATATAGATGAAACTCGGGCTCCACATTTTGAATATAATCTCTGTGATCAAATTGAATATTCACGTATGCACCATATAAAGTATAGATGAGTTTATTCCCCGTTAGCATTGATAACTACTAAACTCCTTCTCGACAACTTTTTGGGCCCCTTTGAAATTCAAATGAATAATTAACGATCCTATAAAACTCTCGACTCAGAATTATCGCACCTCAAATGAGCAAAGTTGGAACGATTATTTGCATCTGTTATAATTACGAAGTGAGCTTAACTTCAAAAAATGAACAAATGATTTTTTTTTTAGGTTGATAGCATTTCAACTTGAAATTTACTCGTTTATGGAATTAAATAAATAATTTAATTTTTTAAATTATCTAAATTAAAATGATTTTAAAGTATATCATAAAGAGACAGTTGGTGTCATCCGATAAAATATATGTACTTTGAAATTCCTGAAAAATTTTCGGGTGTACTTCCGAAAAGGTGATATGTCCGATTTTCTTCGCACTTCGTATACTTATGTATTTTGA
>JAUESI010000008.1:132200-154791 GCA_032275145.1 Synergus laeviventris | reverse complement strand
TCTGTAGGAACACGATGTATATTATAGACATTTTATACTTTTTGTAATGGGGTTAATACAAATTATTAAAATTGGTTTAAAAAATTACTAACTGGCTTAGCAGAATACTTCAAGTGATGGACCGAACGCTTGAGGTTATGTTTTGTGTCACATTTCGGCTTTGTGCTTCATGTCAGTTTCTCAATGTTGATAATTTAATGATTACATTAATTAGAACCAATAAACTTTCTATCATTTAGATCATATGGATGTTTTCATTCAAAGCTTCATTTTCTACTAACCCGATTTTTCTGTTTCAGCTTTATAATTTAATAATATCATATGTTTTCAGAATACACAATTATATAATTTCAAATGTTGTCGTTCTTAATTTAAATTAATATGAATATTCCGTTTCGAATTTAATATAACATATGTGAGTTTCTTTTTTTTTTCTATTCGGACTGTAACAAATTTTACTAACCACTTAGTAATTCGATGCGCAAGGTCCCTGCGCAACATTTTACTACAGTTGTTTCTAAATTATATTATCTTCTGCAGTTATTATTCCCACAAATTTACTAATTTCTCCTATTAAATTTATAATTCTGACAGCTACGAATTACTATTGAAATTATTAAATGTTATTAAAACATGCTTTTTGCCCCTCATTGCAAAGTTCAGATAGTAAAATCTAGGGTGATTTTTAACAAAAAATACTAACCAAGGTTTCTCAGTGTATGAATCTTTGCTTGTTTCATCCTGATAGAAGATGCGAAATGGAACGTTCCAGTTATTACGTTGTATCGTCATCTAAAGCACGCATTTGATATTATACACTAGTTCCATAGTAATTTATGAACTGCTTCGTCCTACTTGCATGCTAAACAGAGTCTATACGTCTCGATGAGTACGTGTCAATTTTGACACAGCCTAAACGAAGGTTTGTGACGTGCTCGACTTGGTAACACAAAGTTTCGATGATAAATTCTCTGATGGTATCGACGAACTTGCATTCAGAGAACGGAAGTTCGTTAAGCCAAGTGAATTTGAATTGTCAGCTGAAGCACTTAGAAATGATACTGACTCAGCAGGATTGGATTGGGAAGTTAATTATTCTTGTACTGTTTCTCCATTGAACTGATCTTCGTCACATATGGTGCTTGCAATTTTGTCAGTTAGGACAACTCATTTGTAAAATTTTTAAATAACTAAGATTTTCGGTTAATAATGTTAGTGAAGAAAGTAAGGAAAACAGAAGAGCCTGCAACTCGTCGAAGATGCCTGGTTGGGAAAAAAGATAAAAGGAAGAGACAACCAGGTGGTATCTTAGACGGATATCGGCTGGCGGTTGATATCAAACCGCTAGTGATTTAGAGGCTAGAATAAAAGCAAAATGAAGAGAATTGAAATGGCTAGAATCTAGAGAGAGAGAGAGAGAGAGAGAGAGGGGGCTGGGAAAGAGAGAAAGGAAAAGGGCTTCTATTCGAGATCCAAGAGGGATGAACGGAAAGGGGAGATCGAGGAGAAGACAATTTCGGAAAGACCTCCATTGAGAAGTGGACGTGGTGGTTTTGGTTTTCGTTAAGTGGCAACTTGAAGCTCTTCTTCGAGTCCAATTCCTTCGTTCGGGCAATCGATTTATTCCGGCTGGGGTTTATATTGGTCGACTTCAAAACCATTCAAACACTGACGCCGAATTCGGGGTGAACGCACCCATCTCAGTTGATAAATTATTTATTAAATCACAGTTATCTTCGTCAGATGGAACAATGCATCAACAACTGCAACGAATTTGTGACAATCGTTTCAAAGTAATGTACACATAAACGATTCTGTACGTAAATGGCTGTAAATAGTACAAGCGGTTCATGACTGCTTTGTTGATTTTCATATGCAAATTCTACGGAAATTTATTTCTCTAACTAATGCTCATAACAGATTTACCATAATACTGTTGCCTTTTACATCTAGCGTTGTACATTAGATCGTATCAATTTACAGTTAGATTGTAGCATGATGGACATTTTAACAGTTATGCTGCATTGAACTATTTTCCCCGAAAAATGAAGTAAAATTTGAGGAATCTAAAGAAGCTTGACAGTTTGATCCAACATAGTATGAAATATTAAGCATCACATTACTTTTCATAAGATTCACAATCTGGAAACAAAGAGTGCTATTCGTTTAAATGTAAATAATGTTCTGTCTTTTATATCCCATGATGTTTATTGGCAGATGAAATGTGTGACTGAAATATCTAAATAGCCCGAAACAGAAGTCTTTAATGGCAGTTTTGGGACAAAAAAAAGCTGGTATAAAATCTTCGTAAGCGGTTTGTTAGAAAATTCCTGAAATCGTTTCCGAATTTCCTCAAGCATTATCCTCACCAGGTTATCGGTTGCTTTACCCGCCATTTGACGCTGAAACGAAGGGTTCGTCTATGAGAAGGGAAAGACAGAAAAGAGATAGGAACTGATAGGGTCGAACAAGACCATCTCGTGCCATCCCATCTTCTTCAACGACTGACCATCTGTCAACAGATAACACGGATATGGGACTACCTGATCATTTACCACCACAACCACAGGATTAGAACCGTTTCTGATTCCTGATTGTTGGATCTATATTCCATAGCATTAACGTAATCCCAGCATAAATAGATATTATGCATCAAATATGTTACGCGTAAATCAGACTGCCTGAATGGACTCATCTATTGATCCTAATATGCAAATGATATTTTATACTGTCGCATAAATTGGCATTTATCTCGAGTGTTGCTTCCGGAAGAATAAGAAATCATCGATAAAGCTTCACAGAACAACCTTCGAAGCTTTTACAGGGTGTCTACTTATTTTAGTCCATAAAATTTCCGGTTTTTCCTGTCACATATTTTTAATCTTTTAATAGAAGCATTACATATAAAACATATTTAAAGTTGTCCTGCATGTAAATAATTTCAAGGTTTTCAGGCAGCACATTAAAAAATTAAAAAATACAATTAATTGGTCGTAGAAGTGTATGGGAGACCAGATTTTAATAGTGATTACCATTCGGTAAATAACAAAAATATTTTGTATAAATATCATTAAGTACAATAAGTTACAGGAAAACCTTAAATGTATGTTATATAGGTGCTTCTGTTAAAATGTTGAAAATTGGGAATTGAGGATTTTGTAAGTGGAAATTATATAGATACCCCGATTCTAACTCATTTCGTAATTTTTCTAGTCAGAGACTCTATTCCTCCAAAATGGAGAACGTGCTGTTTCATTACTTATTTAGAATTCACTCAGAATTTTGTATCTTGCCAGGTTTAAATCATCTTGTATATAAAAATACGTCATAAAGCGAACAGGCGTGTAGAGAAGAAGGAGATTTCACGAGGTGAGAAGAGATCAAAATGAGTACCTACGTTTTCCCTCACGTGACTCAGAGCCTGGAAGCGAGCTATAACTTTTGTGACAGTCCAAAGCTCTTTTAGCCCATATCCTCTAATGCTACGTCTTCACGATATCGTTTAAAAGAAACTTTTAGAACAAGACAGTTTCGAGTTAGAGAGTTAGACAGTCACTTACGTACTCGAGGAAGAAAATGCACTTTAATAATTGTCTCTGGATTCTACAATCTCGAAAATGCGTGTCTGGAAATACCCAGTTTTTAAGCTGCAAATCTGCATCGTGTACTTACAATTTAAAATACGCAAAATTTGGAATGCAATAATTTCATTTCATTTAATGATGAAATTGTGCAACTTGATGTTCTAGGAATGCAAAAGAATAAAAACACTTTTAATTTGCATCCAAACTATGTTAATTAAATTATAATACATATTAATTTCAGTTCATATTTTTGACAATATCCACCAATATTTGACACCAATCCCGAATCCTTCAATGGTATAGGCCGTTAATTTTGATGTACCAGGTCTAATATTTTTAAAGTAAAACACCCTTTGTTGTCTGTTACCGCAAAGGTGATCCAAAGTATCCTGCCGTTAAAACATTCAAAATCAAAACTGCCCCATGAATGGTTAGATTTTGTTTCAAAGGACCTTCGGAATGATAATCTCGCTGCATAATCGTACTTTGAATAGTAAGTACCATCAGAAAGTTTCCAGGTGGAATCCTAAATTACTTTTGTTTTGTTTAACTCACTTACAGATGGAATAGTTCCCTCTTGCAACCTGAGGCATAGCTTTAGGATCAAAGCGATACACTATACGATATTGGCTGAAAGTTATTGGACTGCTACCAGTATTTGATGCTTTTACATACCTATAGTTTCCACTGAGTCCTCGTTGCATTATGTAGTGATATTCAACCTTAACCATGCCAAGACTGCAGTCTTGAACATATGTTACATGATATGAACACGATTAATGGATTTGCTAAGTACTTAAAGAAAAGAGGGAGAAAATCGGTTATAGGTGTCGTTGTGCCAGTCAAGGTAAAAGCTTTGACAAAGATCCACTTTTTTTACCAGGTTCTTGCTGTTCAGGAATAAGGAAGAAACAGTGCCATCCTTTTCAAAAGCGATTGAAATCAGTTCATTATTGAGCTTAGCAAAAAAACTTTTGACTTTGAACTTCATGGCAGGACTTAACGTCTTGCCTAAGATGGAAAACGAAATAAATAATTTGTAGTTTCATTTTTAATGTAAAGTAATGAATAATCGTATTGTATTTTGACAAAAACGATGTTAAATGTAATAAACATACGATTTACAAGTTTCTTTCATACAAAATTATTTTTAATGCAAATCAATCAATATTTTAACACTGTTTCAAGTTTATAATGCAATCAATACAAACATTAGTAGATTTGAAAGTCCAGAACTTTAACCAAATCTTGAGATTTAAAGTAATTTCAAAAGAGTGAAAAGTGCTATTTACTTCCTAGGGCTTCAAAAGTAGAAATTTAGCCCCGCGTCATGAGCATGAAAAATGGCTGAAATCATGGATGTGTGATAAAAAACATTTTAGGCCCTGCCCTGGTCACTATTGAGTGAACAAGGTATAACCCTCCCAGACTCTCATAACTTCTAGAGAATAACCCTCCGACTTTTTTTGCTCCTAACGAAACCTTTTTGTACCAAGGGAAAATCACAATTGATTTTTTTTTTCGTGAAGTTCAAGAAAAACTCGGGGGTGTAGTGCATTCTTCTCAAGCATTGTTATCATTTCTCTCACTTCCACTTGTCCTCAGAGGACCAGTTTATCTCGTAGAGTTAGCGGTCTAGAATTCAACGACTATTTGGTTGTCTAGATCAACGACTGTACTCGTACACCAAGTAGCAATGCTCGCTTTCCTCGTGGCGATTAATTTCTCTGGTTTCTCTACAGAGGAGACTTCATCAGTTACTCACGCTCAGCCAGCCTGATGGCGAAGTGGCAAAATGGAGAGTGAGAACACAAGGTTGAGGATACAACGTTCGTTGAAGAAGGCATTTTTAAAAATAAGTTATCATTAGCTCTTGCGACACCATCCTTCCTCCTATTGGAGGACGTGTGTATAGTCGATGGAAGCTCCAGGGAATTTGATCGATGGCTTCCACTTCTTTCTCATCCACTCCTTGTTTCTTGTCCCATTTCCCTCTCCTCCTTCCCGTTTTACTTCTCCACGTCTTTTTCACTATCTCTCCCTCGACACATCAACCTACCCCTAAAACTCTTCTTTTTCCGCCACTGGTTTGGAAACTCGACAGGTTAGAGTGGAAATAACACACGTGTCGTTTGTCACTCGACGTCGAGGCTAAATGCTTACGCTCCCGTCGAGGGAGATGCTTTTCCTGGATCGTTAAGTGCGAATTTCCGCGGGTGCAAGATTTTACGCGTCGATGAGGTCTAAGAGTCCTTGAGACCTTGACAAAGCGCTACAATCGGTCTCAAGAACGTCGTTGAGTTGTACACGAGGTTATAAATGAGGAAAAAAGAAATGTTAATGTTGCTTTGACTTTGAAATGAAAAACAATCTGATTAAGAATTGTTTCAATGTTTAGTGGAGCTCATAGCGAACTGATCTAGATTAAAGTCGTGGAATGATAATGAATTTCAAGGAATTTTTGTGGTTTTTAAAAGTTTTCGTGTAATTTTAAAAGATTTCAAGTGATTTCGAGAGATATCAAAGTTTTCTAGAGTTTTCGAGCGATTTGATGAGCGAGTCTACTTCGGATTTCAAGAGTAATGAATCCCTATGATTTAGGAAAAAGGCCTACTTTTAACTTTATTTATTCTTCAGAAACATTAAAAGAACTATTTTTTAAAATAATTTTAGTTTTCTTGTGAAGCGCGTTACACTGATGCTCCTGGAATTTTGTTTAGGTAGCTTCTGCCATCTGAACAAATACCTACACACAATGGGATTTAAGGTCGAACCTCGATGTCATAAAGTGTGGATACTTTGAGATAGCAATACTATAGGGAAAGATATATCAGGGACTAGTTTCTAAGCCAAGAAAAACTTTGATGACGTTTCTTATTGAGCAATATACGCATTTATAACAAAAAGTTCTCTAATAGGTGATGTTTAATTAAAATGGGTATAGTACAATATTTTATGTGGTCGACGTCTGAATGTTAAAAATGAACGAAATTTTCTACTAATTGCATTTTCAAATAAAAACAAAGATAAAATCAGGATTCACTTGCATTGAGAATAATTCTGTAGATGAAAGAAACTTTTAATGCCTCTAAAGTAGAATTGGGAAAAATATTGCGTTCATTTAAACGTTCAAAACTTCTGGTACATATTAATTAACACAGGATGAATTTGTTTAAATTACATTAAAATTTATTTTGTGAAAAGTTTTAAGTTGAACTATGCAATATTGTACATTCATTTAAAAGTATACATTTTTAGTCACAAGAAGTGATTAATATATTCTAACCTTTGCACGTTTCATCACATTCTTTTTGAGTCGGGAAGTTATTCTTGTTTCCTTCGCAACCTCCATATGAAAATTGGATACATCGTTTTTCCGAAGGAAGGTATCCGAAGCGTTTAATATCTTGGCCACGGCACAGTCCATATGCTATCGGAAGACGACAGACTAAAAAAAGAAAAAAAATTATAGTCTTTATAATATTAAAATGATGAATTTTAAGTTGCATAAAAATGTATAAACTTACTATCTGCAGATTTTGCTGATACGACAATTTCGGGCTTTGTGATGATGTAAAAGACGAAGAAAAGAGCAAGAATTTTGTAATTCATTTTGAACTTGTTGTCTTTATAAGTATAATATTTAAAAATAAAAATTTGGTATTTCTGTACAATTTCTCGATATTTTAAGCGAGCTGGTTTGCCGATTATTATTAAGTTTAATTTTAAAACCACCAAAGCAATATAACATAAGTGGATCAAATTTCCTCTATAAATACTGCGAAAAGAGGGAAAAAATTGTATTTTTATAAAATTTACATAATTTGACAAAGAATTGCAAAAGCATTGAATAACTTGATCTTATAAAAATTAATAGCATATAATTTATATTGTATGTTCATATGCATTATTATTTATATTGATTTAATATTATTATTTTATATTACCATCTCCCGCTTGAAATTTTTGAGATGGCAGATTGTTCAGCTGCTTGCCTTTTTTTTAAAATATATTTTTACTTTTGAATGACGCACATATAAATGAATTAATATTATCACTAAGAAAGAAGTCGCCAGTCTAAAAGGTGGGTCGTTAATCGTGTTAAGTGTTTAAATTGTAGAAAATATGTATAGTTTAAGTATTTCCATTCATTTATTTTAATATTACATGCAATAGTCAACATTTTGATTACACATCATTATTTCGGAATCATCTAGACGAGATAATCTATATTCCTCCAAAGTTTTTTAATCATGTTTTTAAATGTCGCGTCCAAATTAGTCTCAAAATCGGTGGGACTTACTACTTTTTTTTGGCGTAGGTTTGATAACGAACGATAATAATTCTTTTCATGGCTTGGCACTGATATAATAAAACGGAAATATTGCAAGAAGTAAAAAATTTATGTTGAAAATGTTTCCTTCACCTAAAATAGTTTTTTCCATTTGTGAATCTGTTTGCTCGTAATAACTAAAGTATTTTTATTTTCTGTATGCCAAATGTTGCATTGAAAATGAGAAAAACGAGCTGATAAGATACGGCATCATTTCGCGGCACTCTCTCTCTCTCTCAATCGGTTTTGCGACAGTATGTGGCACAAGAGCGTTCGAGTCGTTACTTAAAACAGACGTATCCTAAAGGACCGAAAAACAAGGTTATCACCAAACTTTTCGAGAAGCACCCTACTATTACATTGCGGCGAGCCAAAATGTTTTGGCCAACGTTAGGAATATACAAAAAGGTACTATTACCGTCTGCCAATAATCGAATAACCAAAATAACTGCAGAAGGTCAATGATCCAAAACATCGGAGTCGTCTGTGCACCACGTGGAAAGCCGAAAACAATATCGTGACCTTAAATTGAACTTCGCTCACCTGACGCGAATCCAATCGAATATATATATGGTGGGTCATGAAGATGAAATTTCTAGAGAAACGTGTATTCACTCTGAAGCCCCATCTCTGCCAGGCTAGAATTGAAAAAAATGGAGCCTGGACAATTGATTAAGTATTGTAGTGTATTGAGTGTACTTTAAGACCATATAATTGATTTCCAGAACTAAATTTATTTTCTAGAAGTTACTATTCGAACGCTTTTGTGCCACATGTTGTAATTGTGTGGTGTTTGGTTTATACTTTCAGTGTGGCGCTTTTGCTTTTAGTACAATTTAATAATTTATCCACATGATTTTATACAGCATAATTGACAGGCTAGACGAGTAGGGATGGGCAATGTTGGTCAGCCAAAATTAGACGATGGGGAAAATCCCTTAAATCGTCACCCGCTCTTTTCGTCTTCACATTTCAATCGACTATTGCATAGATTAGTGTCTTCGCCCATTGCCAACATTTGTTCATTGAATTGTCTCGTACATTTTATTTGTCTTCGCCTATTGCGAATTATGTTTATATTTATTTATTGTATTGTTTAGTTTTATATCTTTTATTGAGCTCGTTATTCTTATTCGTTCATCAAATTATTACTTATTTATAATTTTTGAATTGTCATTTGTCCGTTTATATTTCTCACTTGATACTCGATCTTCAACGGTAATTTATAATGTCTAAATATTGGATTCTTAATTTTCGTTGTCACCTTGTCGCCACAGGTGCGATATGTTATTCTTGATTGTTCAGACTCTTTTGGACTCTTGTTATTGTTCTTGCCTCTAATGTATTTCAGATATCGATTATTCATTGAATTTCTGTGTTCTACCTTTCTCAATCTGCCTGACTCATATTTATATAATATGTATTAGCATCTAAGATAAAAATTCTCTTTGAAGGAAAGAGAAAGACAATGTCCCTCAAAATATAGGATTTGAGGGAGCTTCGGAGAGTACTTTTTAAGCCTAGAGGACTTTGATGACATTTCTTATTGAGCAATATACACATTTATGGCAAAAAGTTCTCTAATAGGTGATATTTAATGAAAATGGGTCTAGTAAAATAGGTTTTACTGTAGTGCTATGGAGCATTCATCTGACCTACCCGGATAATAATAATAGTAGTAATAATAATAATAATAATAATAATAATAATAATAGATGATTAATTTGATGTGGTCGAACGTCTGAATGAAGAATTTTTTTACTGATTGCATTTTAGTGCAGGAAAAAAGCTAAAATATTGATTCATTTGCAATGAAAATAATTCTGAATATGAAAGAAACTTGTAATGCCTATCAAGCAGGATTGGGAAAAAATATTGAGATCACGAGTATGTAAATTTTTATTTCTGAGTTTCTGCGCTTGTTCGCAATGTTTTGTGTTCCAACCTTCGAAACCTGGCAAAAATTCTGGCACAGAATTGGTAATTTGTGCATAAACTTTTTCCAGAATTATTTATATTTCGCAGCAGATAAACATTCCTAAGAGGTTCTTATTTCGTTTGCCAAATTAGAGGAATGATCTCTTGTTTCGTTCAAAAACAGTGTTGCAGGGAAATGTGCTCTCAGTTTTAATATTCTCGAAAAAAACTTTTTTAAATTTTTAACGAAACAAAGCATATAAACTTAATTTATCATCTTCTGCTTCATTTCCCACAGTTTCAGGACGATATGTATTGTTTAAAGAAAAAGTTATGTTGCAGGATTTAATTTTTCAGCTTTCGCCACACGTTCAAAACTTCTGGTACATATATTAATTTGCACATGATGAATTTATTTAAGTTACATTCAAATTACATTCAAAGTAAACAATAGTCACATTAAGTAATAGATATTGTAGAATATTTTGGGGTTGGGTCTGATAATATTATTTGTGCAAGAAGTGATTAATTTATTTTAATCTCTGCACTCTTTTTCACACTCTTTTTTAGTTTCGAAATTATTGTCGTTTCCGCCACATCCCCCAAATGTAAATTTGACACATCTCTTTTTCGAAGAATTGTATGCATAGCGTGGGATACTGGCACGGCAGAGTCCTTTTACTATAGGCAGTTCACAGACTACAAGAAAAATAATTAAAAAATAAATGTTTTTATAATATTAAAATGAAAATTTTTAAGTTGCATACAAAAATTTATAAACTCACCATCATTTGCTGCGACAATTTCGGGCATCGTGATCATGTAAAAGACGAAGAAAAGAGCAAGAATTTTGTAATTCATTTTGAACTTGTTCTATTTTTAAGTATAATATTTAAAAATAAAAATTTAGTATTTCTGTACAATTTCTCGATATTTTAAGCGATCTGGTTTACTGATTATTATGTTTAATGTTAAAACCACCAAAGCAATATAACATAAGTGGATCAAATTTCCTCTATAAATACTGCGAAAAGAGGAAAAAAAGAATTGTATTTTTATAAAATTTACATAAGTTGACAAAGAATTGCAAACACAATGAGTAGCAGTATCTCTTTAAAAATAAATAACACTACAATGAACAATGTTTGTTCATATGTATAATTATTTATATTCCAAATATATTTGTACTTTTAAATGACGCACGTATAAATAAGTTAATATTATCACTAAAAAAGCAAACGCTAGTCTAGAAGTTGGGCCGTTAATTGTATGAAGTGTTTAATTTGTAGAACAAAGCATATAGTTTAAACTTTTTAATTCATGCAATAGTGAACATTTAGCATATTTTTTAGCTAAACTATCGTGTTGCTCAGCGTGTAAAATACTCGTGGTGGCCCTCGTCGGTACTATTGGTAGTTTTTCAATTAGTAAATATACCTAATAAGTATAACTTTCCCATGCTAAGAAGAATTAAGAGAGAGAATTTGATTCCAGAACTCTATTCCAGAATAAAAGGTCAATAATTCGGAAATCGTATAATGATATCAGTAATATAACTGAATGTAGCCAGTTTTTGGCATCGCAATGGAAGAATACATATAAAAGTAAACCGTAAAGTCTCATTTTTATCAAATTGGTCGTATAGGAACAATTTATGAAGGGTTTCATGAGCCCCCTTATATACCTGACCCCTCAGATTTATTGAAATGACTACCACCACTTTATATAGAAACTTGAAGCCATAGCATCGGTCCCTTGTTTAGCCACGTGCAATTTTAAGAGAGTTACAGAAAATACCACAGACATCGGAAAAAACATTCATTTACATTAGAACCATCTCATTTTTCTCTCTTTTACTCGCACCACTAGTCATCAGATAAAAATAATTATTTTCATAACTCCCCATCTTCAGAAAACAGATCAAATTGTTCTACTGCCTTCATTTTCATTAAGAAATCTTTAGAATCTGCGGACGGCATAAAGTTTGCTGCACTGTATATTTTAGACCCTAGACTTTTTAGAAATAAAAATAAAAATAAAAATAAAAATTCTTCTTCTGTGAATCTTGCTAACCAAAGTATATATTTATATATTTATTCTCTAAATACTCTCTCTGTATACTGCTGCAACCTTACGGCAGGATTGATAAAGCTTATGTGCTTCTCACAAAACATCATCTCTTGCCATTAATGTTCTGCTTGTGAAGTGCAAAAAATACACGTACATATATTTTTACTGGCATATATGCGTGTAAAATAAATACATACATATGCACTGTTGTGTCCTCTTATATGATGCACAAGTGTAGACACATGTTTATATTATACTTCCCTACGAAGTTCGCACTTGTAAAGTAAATAATATTAATGTTTCTTCATGTGCATCCGCCTTTTTATGAACGTTTTATAGCATGCAATGGTCTAGAGACGGTTTCACGCTCGTAGTTACAAATGAGTAATGTGAGAAGTCCCTGTTACATTTAGATATATGTGTTAGAGAATTTTAATTATTCTTACTGCAGTCTTAAATGCTCACAATTTTTTTATTAACCTTACTTTATTTAAAATCCCTTTAAACTTCTAGAAACCTCATGAAATTCCTAAAAATTCTACAACAACCTTCAAAATCTGTTTACATTCCACAATGAATTAAAAAATGTATTTATTTCATTTTTTGATTATGTATTTAATAAATTACGGAAATGTTTTAGCAACTTTTATAAACCTGTCATTTTTAAAAACCTTCAACATTTTCGATTTTAAATTGATACATTCCACGTGGCAAAGTTAAAAATGACCAATTAAAAAGCTCTGGCTTGACAAAGTGTCAGATTCAAATTGTATCGTTACTCAAAATCTCTTTATGAAATCCAATCAATTTTTTTTATGCATCGAGTAGTTGAATGAACAGCAATAATTTTTTTTTTAATCCGAAATAAATTGGAAAATTTCTGAGAATTTTGTCCACGATTCAACTTTGATCGAAAGTTGTGTGTTTATCAACTCTACTCGCCAGACCGTTTAATATGAGACTTAATTCCAGTCTGCTGAAATCGTACATATATGGAAAGAATTTTTCTCCACACACGGCACACGGTGTATAATTGCTATAATTAGTTTTAACTCTACATAATTAAAGGGGCGGATCTTGTTAATTCTAAAACCAGATTCTGAATGCAGTTGGTGTCGCTGTTGGATTAACTTGTAAAATAATCGGAAAACGGAAAAGAGATTAACGTTTACACTCATTCGTATTTCCCTGTCGAGGATCACTAGCTAACCAATCAAACCTCTACTTAAGATAATTAGCGGTGCTGATTGGTGTGGCCCATCCGTCAATTAGTAATGTGTATAATTTCGGCTGTGGTTCCAGTCTAATGAAGCCCGACTCTTCCCTATAAAGTGAAACGTGATGCTAAACAGTGACACATTTTTGTGGTACATATATGTTTTTGGTCAAATCATTATTGAATTACGTATGCATGCATTTCTGATAAATAATTTAAACGCTCGCTAACTGAAATTTCCCGGAGTTACTGGAGGAAGAGATATTCTGAATTTATTAAATTTGAGTTGATTAGTCATTTTTAGGAATGTTTAAATAAGTAGGTATAGAGAGTAAATCATGACTTGAATTGGATGATTTATTCATCGCTTTTAATTAATTCCATTCAGGTATTTAAACACGGAATTTAATCTTCTCAATACAGAAAGAGTTATGACATTTTTTAAAAGATTTCGTTCATTAAGTATCCTATTTTCAATAAATAGTGTACCTTTTTTTTTAATCTCTAAAAAATCGCCAGATTACAGACTTTGCGATTTTTCCCCTGTTCCCATGTTTTTCCCCTCTATATATATGTATATTTATTTTTTTAAATTTCTGTTTCCTCTGTTTGTTGATAATTTAAATATTTAGTTAAAACTTCCTTATTGACAAAAGAGTTTGTTAATTTTACGACAAGAACGAGAAGTGCAATTGTCAATATCATATAATCATTTTCCAGTTGATATCAATATTCTCTCGAGTTTCGATGAAGACGATAAAAGAAGCTCGTTAGAACTTTTTTAATTTGCTGTCATCAATGCGGGATGAGAAGAATAAAATAAAAAATTGAAACGCACTGGAGAATGGATCAATAATGAAAAATAAACATCTTCAGCCATAAAAAGGTTAGGGGGCGTTATTTGTGCAGACAGTTCCCATTAATTGCTTTACTTTGTAATCATTCCTGAGGGCAGATTCGTAACTACTACGTATATGAATTTGGACGCTGATAATGACCTGTTTCAAATATCAAACACCACTACCGAACAAAGCACTATCTGTTCTGCGTTTTACTTCGAATTTGTAGCTTGGTATCTGCCTTCGTTTATTCATTAGCATATACAATTGTAAAGTGCATTGGGCTAATGCACCCCACAACGAAATACCCCCCTGCAATTTTCCAATAAATAGAACGAACAATGCTGCGCTTTACTCTTCCTATAAAGGTATAATATATAGGAAAGTACTCCATCGAGAGTGAGAATGGAGAGGAGGGAAACACACCGCAGGCTGGAATATTTAATTGCATGTCGCAATATACGCTTCTATTTTGACCGTTAATTCGATACACAGACATATAACCTTCCTTGCCAACGGGTTCGTAAAAGCTTTTTCCAAGTTCCACTCGAATTCTCTCTTTTCTAATATCACTGAATTGTAGGCTTTCCAGTTACGATTTCACATAGTATTTCGACTTCTAGTAAATATTTGTTTCCTAAAGCAAATAGAGAAAATATTCACTTTCAGAAAAAAACTAGGTTTTAAACGAAACAAACATGTAATTTTTATTCAAAGCGAGTTTTACTGGTTTGAAGGCAAGGGGAAAAGTGCTTCGGTAAAAACAACAAAAACAACTCCTATTAGGTTACTCTTAGGAGTCCAAACACCAAACTACCAAAGTATTAAAACATTATGTTATTGTGATCATGTTTTTTTTTGTCTGGATAGAAATCAGGTATTATGTTTTGCAGAAAATAATAAATACGTAATGGAAATAATGAGAAGAGTCTATTTAAATGTAAAAGCTTCATTGTCTGAGGAATTTCAATAATAAAAGAGAGATCATGGGGCAAAAAAATTCCCTTTCAAAATTCTCAGAGAGTTCTTTTTTACAGAATTATCTGCTGGGGGCCGCGATTATTCAATTAAGCTCGCGAAAGCACACCCTTATTATTCCTCTCTATGTTTTCCATCCCCATCACGTGCACGCGAGTCTCTCGTCAAAAGAAACCCTGACCACATGACTATATTAACTCGCTTTTACATCAGAATAATCGACTGTTCGATTGAGACTGTGATCCTACTTTTTTTATTACGCCTTCCAGATCTGATTTGCAGAGTTGAAGATACAAGATCAAATACAAGATTTTGTAAAAGTAAACTGGAAGGTACATAATTACATATATAATATTGCTAGTATTATATATGTCTAATTGGGAATAATTGTAATATTATTTTTGCCAAAATACTGACAATTTATAATTTACATAAAATAATAAACTATTTTTTTATATCTGAAAAACGTCAGGAGAAGAAAAACATAATTATCGGGTTTAAAAATATATACAAATTCTCTCTTGACCATTTTTTGATAGGATAAATAAGTAGTTTTCGTTTCAATAGTGGAAACTTTTGTAAAACATACAAAATTCAATTCTCCCGTCAAAAAACGTCAGATATGAGAAAATATGACCAAAAAAATTATTGGCCACCAAAAAACCTCCAAATTTCCTTTTTCAGATAAATATAGTCAATCTTGTTAAGTATTTATATATTTATATATTTATTATATGGCAAACAGAACCGAGCGCGAAAGGTGAGGTTTAAATAAGTGTTAAATCAAATATCGAGCGCGACGCGCCATTGTCCTGATGAGGATGTGTTCCTAAAGGTCGATGGAACCTTTTAAGTAAATTAGTTTTCCTCTTCATTTAAATGTAAAGTAATTAAAACAAAAATCTATATAAGCGATAGAGGTTGCTAAGCGAGTGTAAGCGTCTCGCAGAGCGCAAGCGCGCTAAGAGCTACGTGTAATGAGATTTTTTTTTTAAATGTATATTTCGGGTATTATTAACTGACCGATATTTCCAGCCAATCTTCTCTTGATTTCCCGTCATGCAATCTGAACGAGGATCGGTGCGAGGGATTTTTCTTATATTTTTTTTTATTTTGAACGACTCGACTCAGATGACAGTTGAACTCTCTAGCGCGGACTCGGGCTGGAAAAATTTAATTGGAAAATGCACCGGTTGGTATGCATTCGTAACATCCGTGCAAAGCAAGAAAAAAACAAAATGAACAAAATGTATAAAATGTCGGTATGCAAAGAAAAGAAGTAATATCAAGGAGAAGCTAAATCGGCGGCTTCTCTAATCGTATCACGTGACCTGTTTTCAGTGTCCCTCTTTATATTCTGTATCACGTGCAGCTTTACTTCCATTCCTGTAACGGCCTCTCGGATTTCGATAAAATCCGACGAATCACTGCACCTCGCTATTTTCCCTGCGTGATTTCCTTTTATTATCTCGTCCATCTAAGGGCTTTGAGATAGAATTTTATAGTATTTAAGGGGTGGCTACTGGACCGAGAAATCAGGAAAATCGAGAAAGTATCGGGAATTATTCAAATTTTGGGTAAAAGAACCCTAAGTAAATCACAAATTAGTCAAATTGCTCAAGTTGATTATATAACGGTGCAATAATGTGTCTTTAGAAAAAGTTAACTTTAGAATTTTTATGGGAATTTGAGTTTATCAGATCTGAAATTTGCATAATATTTCTCGTTCAGATACGATATAACTTTCGGCTATAATTCACTCAAAGAAAAAAAATACACTCGATTTACAGAATTCACTCACGTTGAATCTTCGTCGCACGTATTTTCTTACTTTGCATCCCCTTTTTATATGCTCACATTTGTGACAAGGCCTCTTTGTTGAAAACATCTATTTTGCCCTAAAACTGGCAGAAACGGAAGTTGAAAGGGTCTTGTCGGTGGCACGTACAGATGGGAAAATTGAATTTCGCGAAGAACGGCAATGCTTCAGATCGCACGAGTAGTCCCCTGGGCTAACACGTGGTAATTTAATTTTGAGAACCAACAGCAAGTGTGGACGTACATAGCCACTTAAGTGGCCGCATGCTTCTAATGTGTCGAGAACGCGTTGTGAATGAAAACCTTATTTTCCTGCGTTATAAATTAATATTAATTACACTGGATGTACGAGATTCACATTATTATGTCACGAGTCACTCTTGGCGCTTGAATTCAAAGTCATTTTTAATATCTTCTTTCATTAAATTAAGAAAGAACATATGCGAGATGATGAGATCTTTTTTAATATTTATAAAATCATTTTGAAACTGAATAAAAAACTAATGAAACGCAGCATACCATATAGAAGACGCTCCGAACAACATGTTTTCGAACTAACAATATCAACATCATTTAAATATTTTTTTTGTAGACTATCGAATTATTCTACATTTAATTTGATGGATTTTCTGTATATTTGACTTCCATTAAACTAGGGTTCTTACTTTTACGTACCAGAAGTTTTAAACGTTCAAATGAACGAAATATTTTTTCCTATAATTCTCTTTTATCCATTATTCCAACTAAAAATAATAATAGATATTCTAAGTATTTTCCATCCGTACAGAATTATTTTAAATGCAAATGAATCAATATTTTTAAACTGTTTCTAATTTAAAATGCAGTCAACGTAAAAATTCGTTTTTCAGTCATAACTTTTCGATTATAATTTAACGCCTTGAGACCTAGTGTGAAAATATTTAAGTACAAATGAAAGCTAAAAATACAATAAGTTATTATTATTGTTATTATAAGTTGGTGTACGAAATTAGAAAAAACAAGCTTGTACTTATTTCCTGCATTTTATTTTTTGTCTGCTTCTTGTTTCGCGTAAAATTGGAATACTTTGTAAAGTAAGTACACATATTCAAGTACTCGCGTGTGCATGGGCTATAAAACTCTCTCAAGGCGTTTACATCGATCGTTTGACAATTTCCCGTTTCGCGAAAAAAACTTTCTTAAGTGACAGACGAATCTTGATCTAAAACCATTTCTCTAGTGCTGAAAATTTTCGGACCCTTTAATTTTACAAAATTATGGGAAGGTTATTCAACCAAAAAAATAAGTGGTGTGTGGGCGAGAAAGCACTTTTTATGTTTGAATTATTGTGATTTTTTGAAATCCATAAAAATCTTTTTATTCTTTGAAAATCCTTTTAAAATCTTTAAATTTCAATAGGATCCTTAGTAATTTCTTTCAATAATTTAAAATCATTTGAAATCTCTTGAAATCCCGGTCAGTACTAATCGCAGCTATTTATTTTGTTCGTCACAAGTCTTACTCGATTAACGATCTAATTGGTTCAACGAATGAGTTCGTTTAAATTTTAAGTTGGAAGGCAAGAGTTAAAAAATCTGCCAGTGTCAGTGGTTAATGGAGAGTCCAAAATCGGATAGTGCCTATTTAGCTGTTTTTTTATTTCACTCGATAACCCGTATGCACGTGTCACTTTCGTTAATCCTTTAACTGGAAAATCGATAACGTAATGCTTTGATACTGCCCCGCTTAAAAGATCACACAGTAGTTCTTTTATAATATTAATAATATTTTTCTCTAATTTGAACTGCGACCGTTGATGAATCGTTGCAGTTAATTTAATTTGTATTTAATCTTGGGACATGAGAGTTGCCTTCGTTATCTAACGAGAAACGAATGAGAATTTCAGTATCTTATTGTAGACGTAGAACAATCGATATTCGTTGAAAGCTTTCAGTCGAGACTAGAATCGTAAATTGACGCACGTATCCGACAAATGTTCCATGAGATGAAGTTATAACGAAGCAGAGGATACGTTTCGATCGATTGAGAGAAGAGAATTGAAGAATATAAAGAGAAAAAATATTTGGTATTCACTATATTTCAGTAGGCTAAAGATTGAGGAGCAAATATTCAATTTCTAACAATTAATTCTTTTTTGTTGCAGGTTAGTACATTAAACATCGTTTTTTCACGAAAAATGTAAGTAATTTGATTAATAACAGAAATATTTTATATTATTGAAACGCTAAAATTCTGTTGGCTGAATTATTCATTTTTTTCGACTACAACAATATAAAGCAACTTAGTTACTGTCGATGCCGAATTGACACACAGGGCAACGAATAAAAAAATATACAAAATCTGCCTAAAAAGAGAGTGAGTGGAAACAATTTCGTGGAGAGAAATTGTATTTAAAATTCGTAACGCTTCCGTTTGAAAGTTTGTAGACATACCATACTCTGTGTGGACAATTTTTCAGAGTGACAACAAAGTGAACGGGTTAGAAATTGGAGATAAAAATAATTCTACTCACGAAAATCGCATTTTTTTCATTTGAAAAAATGCTGCTTTTTACGAATTATTTTCACTAGAAATTAAACTATTGTTTATTATCCATCATCTGTACATATGGGTTAATTAGGTTTCGGGAAACTAGATATCAGTGAAATACGTCAAGTTTATTCTTGACCAAATGAAAGATAATTTCCATAATTTTCTCTCAACATCTAGCAAATTATTTTCATGTGCGTTCAAAATTAGTTCTACTTTTACCTTTGAAGGATTAAAACCAGTTTTTTAAAATATAATTTTCGAAACATATATTTATGTTTAAAAATATGTAAATTACTGTAAACTCATCGCCGAGTTTTGCTTCAAAGTGTGCAAACTCGGGCGAAAAATGTCGAGGGAGTCTGATCAAAGGAACTGGACTTTTGAAACTCACAAGAGGCCCCCATGTAAATTTGCAATTTAAAGTTGACCTATATTGATGCAAACATGCGCGCATAATATTTCTGTAGGACGCTCTTGAGGAAATTTGCATTGACCTGAGTAGTCTCACATTATCGCCTAAATTAGGGCACTATCCATCAAGCCCCATATGTTTGTAAATAGGGAAAACCTACTAGGGCCTTCACAACCCCAGCCTAGAACCTTAAGAAAAGATTATAGTGTCTTCTTTTTCTTCTTAATCTTTCTTTCTCACAATTTCTTTCTTGGGATCACAAAAAATGATAGACATCTAATTAAACAAATTTAATTATTACGATTTAATGATTATTTCTGAAAAGAAGAGAACCTCGGCATCCAGTAAAATTGGAAAACACATTTAATCTCTGAATGCATAAAATTAATCAAATGAAATGTTCAGCTTGGAAAAGCTCTGTTCATAGTAAAACTCGATTTTTTGCATCTCCTGGGAAATTTATTGGATAAAAGCCTTGGTAAAAATACGTAATGGTGTTCTGTAATGTACGAGTACATAACTCTAATGTGTCTACATTGAGAATAGTAATCATGCTGATGCTAAAGCACGAAATCTAATCTGATACCTAAATTTGGGATCAGTCTTGGCAAGTTTCGTCTCGAATCGATGAAATCATAGCCCCATAACTTTTTTGTAGGAAGAGGAGAATGGGAATCCCTTTTCAGGGTCAAAGAGCTAAAATTTCACAGCGGTAAGTCTGCGGTCGGGAACATGGCATGAGCAACCTCTGCAGAGGATTTAACCCTTCCTATCTTGACCTTGTTGGTAAATTCGTGGTAATGAATATATATATATATACCTTGGGACCATATTCTCTCATAAGATCAATAATTCACTACAAATCTATGATTGCGAATTTCTCATAAATATTGAAGTAAAAATAGTTAACGAAAAAGAGCTATCAAACCACGAACCATTTTAATTTTACAGTAATGAAATAGGTAGAATATCCAATTGTAATAAAAATGGGATTGCATTTAATTATTTCGAAAACTGATGGCCTCGTATTCACTTTAAAACGAATTAGCTTCAATTGCAAGAAATTGTTTTCGGTCGGAAATGTAAAATTTTGGTTTAGCTTCGAATGAAGATTGGAAAATATTAAAGTTTACCGTAGAAAAGAATTTGTTGAAGCTATTTGTGTAAATTCGAAACTGGAAAAACTTGAGGATTATTGGAATCTAGAGATTATCCATGCTCCTTGAGCTGAATAATTTTCACTTCTCGATATTCATTATTGATAATTTGACTTCGATAACATCCAGAAGTCGTTTTAATTCTCCTCTTAAACTTTATAAATTAGAAAAAATGGTATGAAACTTCGGCAGCGGAGCGAAGCTTTTAAACAAGTTTATAAAGTTAACATATATAGAAGTTCAGAAAACCAAGTTAAAGGAACCGCTTAAAGGGTGAGGAGGTCTGCTTGATCTCATCCTTATAATTTTCATGCTCCTTGGAAACAGCTTCTTGTTATCAGAATATAATTAGAACAAGTTATCAAGTGAGATGATTTATAATTTCATTATTCCCTGATTTTATGGCTTGCACCTTGAAGTACATTTAATCAGCAAGTAAACTATGAACAAAATCTTCCCTTAATAATTGGCAAACAAATATTTTCTAATTTATTAAAACTTTTACGGATAATTAAAATAATAAGGAAAGTCTATCGTTTATAGCTTAAAATATTATTATTCGATACTTGGAACTTTTAAAATATTTTGAATTCTTTTGGCATCCCTTTTCATTCTTTGAAATCATTTTAAATTCTTGGAATTCATCTTTTAAATTCTTTTTCATTCATTTTAATTTTTTTAAATTCTTAGTTTAGTATCTCTGTTCAGTTTGTTTCAATTTTTGGTTACCTATTTCTCACCTATTTAAAAAAAACAAAAATAGGTACTGTGACTGTTGCAAATTATGCTCTTAAATGATTCGCAGTTAATTAATATTCATGCATTATATAATTAGGTCAAGATGATTTGTAGTGAAGGTGTTAGATTATTTCGAGAGATATGAACGATCGATTGCGAGAGGGGATCAATTAATATCAGAAAAACGGATTCTTTTCAAATCATAGTTTTCATGAGTCATGCTGTTTTCTTTCTAGGAAGTTATGTTTCCCTTGGAGTGATTTATCATCAGTTACTGTAGATATGCACCTGCCGGAATTCACAAAAGAACATTTAAGTGAGTTCAATGATTCCACACTTTATATTATTTGAAAAAGAATATGAAATAGGTGAACATGACTACAGTGGATTAGAGTTTGATTATAGAAATCCCAGGGTGGGAATAAGACGAATTTAACAATTCAAATATTCAGCGGGCATAGATGCCTGTGGCCGGTATTTGTATCTGAACTTTCTGAAACTAATCTACATTGTCGGCTCGTACATATACATACAACAATGTTACAAACACGACAAAGTTAGTTTGATTGGCATGTAGTGAAATAATAATATGGTGCCCAGTACAGAAACATATAGTGATACTAACATGGAAGGAAGATTACCCAAGTGTCCAGCTCCGTTTTGATTCGTTCTAAAGTATGTTCTAGAGCACTAAAAAATAAGGCACGCGTATTTTTTTATACGTGCCTTCATATTATAGGAAATAAATAAAATAAACTGTCCAATATCGTATACCATAATAATTTATTTGCAACGCTTAAAATTATTCACAATTTTTCCTGTACTGCTGATAATGTTCACTACGACCATTAAACGGTAACTATCAAAAAAGTGTAAGGAAACAAAAATTTTAATAAAAGGTAGTTTATTTTTGATATCTACTAACATAATTTCAGTCTAAGCAATGCCTTCTAAATGATTAATTTCACTGAAAATTATATTTCTCAAGTAATTATTC
>JAUESI010000008.1:114128-132100 GCA_032275145.1 Synergus laeviventris | reverse complement strand
CTAACATAATTTCAGTCTAAGCAATGCCTTCTAAATGATTAATTTCACTGAAAATTATATTTCTCAAGTAATTATTCGAAAACTTTGAAGAGTGATTTAATCCCCTAAATATGAATTTGGGCACGTATAAAAAAATGCGTTTGCCTTATTTTTTAGTGCTCTAAAACATACTTTAGAACGAATCAAACCGGAGCTGGACATTTGGGTAACCTTCCTTGTAAGAATAGTAATACAATTGAATTGACAACTTCTTGCTTGGCTTAAACCATTGAAACTCAATTTACTGTATATTGTTCATAATAATGACTTTTCATAATCAATTCAAGTAAAGTTGTTATATGAAAAATTGATGAATGAAAAAAATTCTAGTTATTATACGTTAGTTGAAGAGAGGCTTCATGTTCGATGTTTATATACCGTAGATAATGAAATCATATTATAGCGCGCCTAGTCCATAGGATTTCATCACCTACTCTTGTGGTCTTTACGATCTTCCTACCTGTTTTACGTGTCATACCACCAACGCCACCTCAGTCTCTTCGAATTCAGGAAATTACTTTACATATATATTATACAGCTTTCGTTATATTTTGGGAAAATTTAGATATCTCATACAGACAATACTTTTTCTTAGATATACTATAATAATTTTTTTCTTTTCTAAAAATAATAATGCGTGAATTTAAGAATTATGGAAACTTGAAGGATTTCCGAAAATACATAATCTGCATTGGAATCCATTCTTAACGCCCCAACATCATGTTATTTCTAGGGTATGTAGATTCTAAAATCCTCTTTCTGTATCGGGCAACAACCAGATAGTGAATCTGTGGTTGAATCTTTTCTATACGATACTCATTGCGCCAACGACGACCACTTTCCCACTGTGGTAACAGAACCGTTAATTTTGAATGTTACACTTTCAAATTTCAATTGACACTAACTGACTAACCCAAAATTGATACCACCAGTCATTCTATATTCCTAGGGTTTTACCTTTCAAAATTTCCTTTCAAAATATCCGTCATAACGCTTTTGTTTATCCTAAAATTGAATAGGAACGCTGGAAGGCTTTTATGAAACAATATTAAATATGTTTATCGCCGAAATTAAAAAAAAATTTCAGTATTTTTGCCGTGAAATAACTTTTTTCATGTTGAAGGCTAGAAAACATCTTTAAGTAGAGAAGACAACGTCCTGTCAGACGATAAGCCTCGGTTTCCAACAGTAGTGAAGGTTGGTGAGCGACCAGCCGGAGCCTAAAGCTCCATTAAACTCCCTTCGTTCTTAAGACGAAAGCGCTGTTCTGCTCGCGCGATTTAATTACAGCGTCGATTAAACGGTCAATCACAGCTAACTCGCAGGAGGTTGCTACGTCACACGATAATTCCTCTACCATGGGAATATTCCCTTTATCCCTCCTTTTCCACTTTTTTTTTTATCACAGCAGCCATCACGCTCTGATTGTCATCAGAAAAACGGGGGCTTCTGTTTTTCAAGATTTATTATTAAAATACATATATTGATTATATACCGAATTTTCACACTATAAAAAAAACAAAATACAAGAGATGAAGTTTAAATATATACAATCAAACGTAAACTCGAATCGCAAATAATAATAAATTATTCGCTCCTCGCATTTGCTTTACCAGTTTCAACATAATGTCTGAATTATAAATTTTATTTGTGAAACAACAAATATTTGAAGTGACTTAAAAGCTGGGAACATTGTATATTGCGTGTTAACATCATTTGCATATTTTTCATTAATTCTGATTGTTTAAATCGTTTTTCATTCTATTAAAGGGTGTCTACTTAAATCCTAAAAAAAATTCCCTGATAATTCACGGGATTTTCCAGATATAATTTTTCTTAATATCTCTAATGATTATACTGCAACAATTTCAGTACAAGCAAATAAAATTAATCGCGATGAGATACTGATTTAAAATACTTTAATTTTAATTTAAATAATAACATTTTCTCAGTTTACTTATGGTATATTGTTCAATTTCAGAGAGTAAAATTAAATTTGTATTTTTTCGAATGGATTTCTAATAAAAAATTACGCTGAACTGAAAAGGCTTTTGTTCCGTTTGCAGTAGATAATTATGAGAAATGACATCATTTGATGGAAGTTCGTTATTTTAGACTCGAAGGCGAAGAGTACTTGAAACACTGTACGGAGACAGGAAAGTGGAAAAATAAAGAAGAAAAATAATCAAGAAAATTGCCAACAGTCGCAGGAGCTGAGAACAGGCTTAGCGTCCGACTCGACGCTGTCTTCTCCACTTATCGCAGGGAAGAGGTATGAAACAAAAACTCGGCACACGCAAAACAAAAAATTGGATAGCAAAATAAAAGCTATTATAATTTTACTGCTTTCTCGTACAAATTTTCCAAAATTAAATTAAAGTCAAAGAGTTAACTTAGTTTGTCCAGAAAACATTAAATTCTCATAATATTAGTGCACGCCATTATCTCCTGCGCTGCATCCTCCTCAGGAGGCTTAAAAAGAGATTCTTAAAAAGCCCAAGTAGTCGCCTTCGATACAAGTCTTTAAGACGAATTATAAAAGACGTAAGCTCCTTTACATCTTACATCGTAAAGCTCTTATGCAATTGAGAAGATAGGGAATACTTCTTAACGGAACTACAAAAAAGGATAAAACACAGGACAAGCAGAAGCTTAATTTCAGGATCAAAAGTTGAATCAGCCAAATCGAATCTCCTTTCAACGAGAAAGTAATTGTAAATTAAAAATTGATGAAACCATTAACGAAGAGCTAGCGGATTATAAATAAGTCTTACTTCAAGATTGCAGCATTGAGCAGAAAATTCCCTGGCTATAACAGACTTTTTTCTTCCACTTATATTTTGTGTCTTTCTCATATTTTTAATGTATTTCACTCTAGACTTAGTTAATAGTTAAAGGAAAATGCAACCGGCTTAAAGCAGTGCCATTAAGTTTTTTTCTCATTATCCAACTGCAATTTTGTCCGCTTGAGTTAAAACGAGTTTAATTCATCACTTGTTTATTTTTCAAGCCCACTTGAAATTCTTTAAAAACATTAAAAAAGTCTTGCCATTTTGTGAAATCTCTTTCCGTAAAATTAGTTCAAAATCTTTTGAAATTTTTGACGTTTAAAACGTTAAACATGTCATACTTGGAAAACTTAGGAACAATGGGAAAGTAGAAAAGTTGCACGATTAACCTTCAGATGCAGTTTTACAAACTGCTTAATCAAAAGTTAAAGAAGTTCAGAATAAACTCCATCAAGGGAGATGTGTGCTTTAAATCAGAAATAGATTTTAGAATTGGTTCCCCTGGAGTCCTTTTATGAAAGCTTTAAGCCCCTTTTAGTTAAATACTTTTTTCCTAAAAAAAGTCACTATTCAGTGAAATGGGTTAGTCTTTTGTATGGAAATGGATAAAAGGTCGCGAGGGAAAAAAAGCATGCGACCAAAAAGTGCGATGGCCTGCATTTATATAGATATATTGTACCCCCACCATTCATTTCCTCTTTACTCGTCCCCTGTTTGCCATCCGTCTCTGCGATGCATGGTAATAATTCACTTCCCACCTATTTCGTTTACGATATAGCGTCACTTGACAATATATATTTTTTCCATTGAACGTACACGCATCGCACGCGATGTATCAGTATTATTTGCGAGGTGTGCTCAGTATTCAGTGTTCAGTGTTCGATGCATCGCTGACAATCGCCTTGCAATCTTTATTTTTATTTTGAAAAATATCCTTGCGGCTCGTTGATGCGGATCGAGCGCATCAAACTTCATTCACGCGCATAAAACTCCTATCCACGAAGGGGAGGAGACAAAATTGAGGCAAAGAGTCTCTCTCATAAATCAAGAGTTCCTTTGAACTGAAACTAATACTCCAACTTTTATTTCTACAAACAGTCGAGTAAAGAAGATATTAAAAACGTTCCTACCTTTCGAGAAAATATCTTGCGGCGTCTCGACCTACTTAAAGTTCGTCGTTGATTTTTGTATGATCAACAAGCTGTAATAAACCGAAAAATTAAACATATTTTTTTTCTTTTTTCACATGGAATTAATTCTGTCAAAGAATTTTACATTTTGGTCACTGTTTAAGTCTTTAGTAATTTTTACTAAAGATCCATTTGTTGTTCAATGAATAGCAATTAACAGGATAAAATTGTGATTCATTTGAAAGTTTTTTTCTTGAATTTGTACTGATTTTTTTTACAATTGGCTATTATTAGTTTTGAAAATTAGGAGAATCCTCGATTTTAATTACTCGTCTGGAATTAATCACAAGCACGGGCAACCATATTTTCTAATGATTCCAACGTCCTCTAATAAATTTATGAGAGAGAGAAAACTACCTCTAAATGAAATTCACCAACAGCGTCACTTTGTAGAAGATTAATTTTCCACTCTGGCATGGCAAAATGCGTTTAGATAAAGCCATATTATATTTTTTAAGGTTAAAACCATGGTTATTAAATATCCACTAATTCTTATTAGTATTCTCATTCTAAATTTTGATTGTTTAAGACTAAAACTTTTTCCGAGCAAGAGAGATAAAAATACCAGAAAACTTTATCTGCCAATCAGCTTTTGGAAAAACGGTTGAACACGAATGCGTCCTTTGTGATTTCACGGTGTAATCAAATTCATATTGAAATTATAAAAAATCCAGTAAACAACTTTGATATGAAACTTCATCGAAAAATTCGCCTTCGTAAAATCTTTATTTTCACTTTTCTCAAGAGGAATCAAATTGTTTTGCCTCGAGATATTAAGCAAAATAACTCAAACTCAAGACGCTGAAACTTTGGCTATACGTTATTGCTATATAAGAAAAATCGAAACCTCTTGTCTTGAGCATGCGAGCGACATTTTGATATATACGATTATATAAGTTAGGGATAGAATGTTTTGATAGTTCATGTATGCACGTGTAATATACGTTAAGTTAAAACAATCTCTAAAGTGAATCTTAAGGTAACTGTAATATTTTACAAAATTTGTGATTGAAGCATGAATTGTACTTTTTTATAGTCACCATACTAATTTTCATAATAGTAGGGATCAAAGCCAGTCCTCTATTTTTAGTCAAAAACTTAAATTTACAAAAAAAATTCTAATTTACACTCTAAAATAAAAAATGAAAAGTATGTTTTGTTCTCACAATTTTTGCTTTTTGAAAAAAAAAACTAATATAAATATCGTCTGGACGATAATGAACGTCTATGCACTATTATTTTTTCAAAGAAGAAAAATTGTGAGAAAAAATGGATTTATTTAAATTTACTCATATGATAATTACAACATGTTCTTCATTTCAAAAAAACGGAGCGTTCAAGTATGATGTTACGGATGTTTTCTGGTTTTTTATAAATGTTTGATATGTTTTTTGAAAAAAAAAAATTAAAAAGTTTTAATAATCAGGTTTATATTTTTGATTATGTTCATGTAACGTTTGTGATTCCCATATTTACGAAAATTCTGAAGAGTGTTTTATAATTATTAAAAAAACAAAATTGTGAAAACAGTCCTCTATTTTGGAAAAAACATCCTTTATTTAAAAAAAAAATTCCTTTATTCCTCTATTTTAGAAAGAATAGGGACTGTGATCCCTGTAATATAAACCACAGTCCAAAATTCCAATGATCTAAATAGAAACAGTGAGACCAATTTAGTGAATATTAATAGAAGAAGTTTCTCCTTGTACCTGCATTTCAAGTGTAGAATCATCCAAGTGAATACGTATATTTGACCCAATGAAAACTAATTTTCAGTGAAGTAAGAAATTCTCATTATCGTCTCGAATTCTGTTAGGAATCGATAAATTCGCGTGTGGAGTCGCTTATATGCAGACAAGCATACAATACAATTTTATCGAGTTCCATAATGATCAGCTAGTTCCATGCAAGAGTTTAGGCGAATGAGGGGTTGAGTTGGGGAGGTTGAAAGGGTGGTATATCGGGCAAAGGTGTGTTCGATGGCGGTTGCTTTGGGGGAGGTTTCAGAGGTCGGGGTTGGTGTTGGTCTTGCAGGAAAGGGGCACGACCAGCATTGGTTCTCGGATTGGTCGAGCAACAGAAATCTCAGGGGCAGAATTCTAATTAAAGGAAGGATCTCAACTGAGGAAATTAGCCTGAATTTGTCGGTCGAACGGGGCCAGCATGGCCCTCGTGTCTGTGCCGACGCTAATTAAACGCTATCAATGAACGTAACACCGGCGCTAACGCATACGGTAATGCTGGCCTTAACGTTTCCTCCGAAGCGTGTAATCCCGTTTACTGAAACACCCCGCTTTCTCGATGGTTATTGGGGTTGTCGGCGAACGTCGACAGGACGCCAGGAAACGTGTTAGAACGACGATGATAAAGACCTGGGTTTCCACGGGAATAGGAGTTACGACTACCAGTAGTCGATGTGTCGTTTCTGGTACGCAGGAAAAAAACACATGAAAAAAAAAGAAATAAAAAAGGAGCTGGAAACGTTACAAAGTATGATGTAGAAAATATGGAGTGAAGAAAAAAAAAGAAATTAGTGCTTCTTGGTAGAAGAAAATCATAATTGTATTTACTTTGTTAATATTCTGAAAAAGTGGTCATTTAACTTCGAAGCAGAAATGATCAGTATCTTTAAGTATCCCTGAAACAGAGAATAAAATTTGTATTAGAAAGGGTCCAATTGTACAATTAGGTACAAACTTTAAAAAACTTTTAATTTTCTGTTTTTCTGGTTTTAATAGTTAGTGGACAGGCTGTAGTCTTACTCTATTTTTGAAGTGACGAGACCTTACTTACCCTTAAATAACATGGAAGCTCTTTAAAATACACTGACACCATGATTAATTCTCAAGATACTGATCAATTAACGGTAACGCGAGGTCACAAAATAATCTGAAGACTTGATCCTATTATTCGTATCGCTCTCGAGGTGATCAAAGTAACGTAGACTCTTTCTAGGTGTGTTAGATCACACGGCATTTTATTTCAGAATTAGATTTACTACCGTCCCAGCGCCATCGGCTGCTAATCCATTTTCGTGCCTAATCTCATTCTCCTTCACTGTAGAATGTGTAGATGCAGACTCCAAATCAGCAAATAGAGTGTGAGAGAGTACCTTTCTGTGCTGTTTCAAGAAGAGGGAAAAGAAAGAGGAGAAGAGGACGATGGAAGATGGAAAATGGAAGATTGATTGGAAGGGCAGAGGTCGTCTGATATGGTCAGGGTCAATTGGATTGTGTCAAGTTTGTTCTCAAGAAGACATCCAGACTATTCCTGTCGTTTCTGTTGCTCTCGTGGTGCAGTTTGGGCACTGTAAGACTGGGTGGAAACGTCGAACTAACTACATTAGACATCCTAAGCCGGTAATGGATTTCGGAAGATGGTTAACCAATCTTTTTTCCCGCTCATCGCAAATCACTCCTCACTCGCAAACTTTCCTTTCAGTTTCGAAAATACGTACTTATAGATATTCTCTTCATTTTTCACTTATTCATGTGTTCATCCAATTACGCTGATGATAGAAATTTAATTATGGATATTCTAGAAAAGAAATGCTATATTCATTGTATTAGTATAGTTGAAATATGTAGGAAGCATTCAGTAGAGCCATAAACGCATAACCTATATGCTCGAAACCAGCTTGGAATCTGAGTGTTTCCGACGTGCCTTAAGATTTATCCGAACGAAACTATATGCGATTCAATTTCGCTTTCTGACTTATGTCTGTGGAATCCTCCCTGAAGAGCTTCGTTGCCATCCGAAGAATATGGTTCTATTTTGAAATGAACATTTTTCTTTGTTACTAGAAATACACACATTGTGCTTCATGTATATTTAACTATCTGAATTTACATGTTTATAAGGGGAAATTCAAAGTCGCACAAATGCTTTAATAGAATTTTATAGCAATAATGTAATTGAAGAGCTCTGATATTCATTTACGATTTAAACATGCATTAGATGAAAATGGCATGGATGACAAATAAAATTTCAACGAAGAATATAAAAATTATATGGACTTGGATAAGGTTGCAGTATCAACTTCGCAAGTTCCAATTTTCTTTTAAAAATAGAGTTGAAGTTTTGTTCACTTGGGGAGAAGCTTTCCTCCTCCATATCTTTTTCTCTACATTTTTCTGTCTTTCAAGTTTTATCGTCATCCACCATGACTGAAAGTTTAGGTTGGTTCTATATGATCAGCAATTCGCCTTTACTTTACTTTAGTCTTTCTTCTACTCCCTTTCCTTTGGCGAAAGATTAAAATGGCCCGTCCTAAAGACAAGCAAACTACTTCGACCCAGACTGACCCATTCTGTTTACACGGGACGTTAATTTAACCCGACCCAGGAGCACTTGGGGCCAATGCTCTCGACTTGTCTATGCTGCTCTGCACTTTCCTTTAACCTCGAGAGAAAATTTGCACAAGATTAACGGCTCGGGAAGGTTGGATTATAAAATTTCTACTGCACATTCTACGTCGCGAGGTGTTACACTGCATTGTGATATATCTCTAGCCAAAATGAAATGACAAAGTGTTCCTACTCTCTGAAAAGACGCTTCACCCCTGTGTCGCGAGAGGAAGTTCATTTAGATTAAAGACCCTATCTTAGAGGACAAGTTTTGGAATTTATTTCTCGGAAGTGGTACATGCATATCATCTGACGGATTCAGATAATACATCATTTTAGTTTAAGAAACTTAAACCAGTCTCGACAATCTATAACTCTTGACTATAAAAAAATGTAAAATTTATTCAAATTATTTGTTCAGTAGTAATCTTATATGCGCATATAAACATTTTATCAATTTAAAGAATTTTAAGAGTTTCACGAGTCGTGGGAGTAAAATTTAAGAAGTTAATTGACCATCAAAATGTATAGAATGGCTTGCATGCTTGCATAAAAACTCTAACCATTTAACCCTATTCGTAAGGAATTTTCATGGAACACTTTTTTATAAAATTTTAGAGACGGAAAATATGACTGAAAAGTTCGGAACGTTCAAATAAACGATGAAAAAAACTTTTTTTTATTTTTTTCCGATGGGAATGGTTTTTGGTGACCTAAAAATGCATTATATACTAAAAAAAGCCCAAAATTTGTAATTAGAGTGATGAAAAATCAACCCTAGTTATAAAATCGACGTTATACAACAGAGTCTCCCAATTCGACAGATTTAAATACGTCAAAAATCATGGCTACTAATATGTATATTTAAAGTCGGGGCGTGAACTCTCGGTCGAACCCTTAAAAACCACCCCCTATAGAAAGCACCAAGAACGACCAAGAAAGCCAACTAAAGTTGGCCTCTTCCTTCCTGGAACATTTTTTGGAATGCTCCGAATTCCAAAAATTCCAGTTGACGCGTTTTTAGAAGGAAAATTTGACCTGACTTTTCTGTGGGAAGCAGTGACTGAGAAAAAGGAAACGTTAACGGGGGGAGGTGAGATGAGGCACTAGGGATATTTATTGCTAAGGATCTGTGTGAATGCTACGTTGGGGAAGAAAGAGGCGACTTTAGTGCTACGAAGCTAGTGGGATTGGTCGGCATTGGTCGCCATCAAATCGATTCCATCTTGTGGTACATTCGCTCACCTGGTCTTGGTTAACCACACGAGGTCCCCTGGTAACCCCGGAGTCATTACAGGACGCGCTTGGTAATAAAGTTTACCTCGTCTGGTTCGGGCAAGCGATTTATTTTCCAGCTTGGCTTCAACCACTGTGCCGTGAATAGAGGTATTTTTAATCGTAATGGCAATTCCTTGTCACGACCTCTACCACTTATTTGAACATGACCGAATTCTAAAATAGTTAGATATCAGTTTTCCAATGAATGACTCTTATAGTTTATATAATTCAAATTTTTTAAAACGTCCATAAAATATTTTTTGCATATTGTTTACTATTTTTAATTTAATGCTGAAATTTGAATTTTTTCATAAAGATTTTGATTGAAGAGCCCCTCTAACGTGCACGTCGAAAATAGAAGTCGGAAAATATTTCGTAAAAGCCAATGGTATCGGAGTAAAGCTATTAAATAAAAATAGTCAGAATTGACATCAGATCACGGCCTGAATCTGAGTCACGTGACATCCACAATTTTTAATAATTGTTTCTGTTGAACGACTCATCGGAAAAAAATGTAGAAAACACCTTGAGTTTAGATTAAAATTATATGTATTAAAAAATGATTTTATCTAAAATTTTGGACCAACCCTATTCTTTCTGTTTTGCAAGCTATATAATATCTGTCTTTCAAAATTCTGTGGAATCTTTTTATGAATTTCTAAAATATGTTTTACAGAACTAATTATGAACAATATAATTGATTCATTATTTTTATTTGCTTTGCCTTATTTCTCTTTTTGTCGATTTAATGGTTATGAATCTTTACTTTGTCGGAAGCAATACAGCAACGATTGTAACGAATGAATTGGCTGACAAAACCCGATATCTGAATTTTGGACCAAATCTGTTGATGTAAATTCCGCACAATTGTACCGAATACGATTGCAGAAATTTTGCCGATTAGGTAGAAATTTCTCGTATGATATTGACGATGCATATGCGGAGATTTAACAATAAAGGCTTAATTAATTTACAGTAATAATAACTGGAATCATCATGGAATCGAACGATAACTCGATGAAGAGCCGATAAAATGGGACAATAAACCAGTCACTTTAGTCGACCTCGGAATTATGACGGTCATATATACTGTAAAACGATTGAGGGAAAACATGCTGTTGAAAACAAGATAAAAAAGATTGTTTATTGACTATTTCGTCTTGAAAAAGAGACATCGAAACATTCGGAGCATATCGTTCTGAATGAAAGTTACTTCTTCTCTCTATTCCATACTTTTTCTCTTTTAATGAAAATAATGGTTTGCTAATTAATATCCAGTTATAACACAATTTTAATTAGATGTGTTTTATTGTCTTTGACCAAAAGTTTCTGTTTTACACATTTGGGCTTTTGTTTAAAATTTTACCCAACTTTTCTCATTATAAAAATTGATGAAAGGGATTAGAAAGATGATAATTCTCTCATATGAATATTTGTTGTGTTTCGCGGAAACGAGTCGTTTTATGTTAATGTCTGCATTGCATTATTTGATTAGCTCGTTCGTTAGACAAATTCAAATCAAAGAAGAAGAAAAACATACGTAGTTGCAGTTATATTAATTATTCCTACAAACGAATACTAACAAACTAAACGAATGGCTTCGCTTTCTTCGTAATTATAAGTTTCTAATTAAAACAGTGTCATTGCTTCGCATTATTCGTTTATTTCTGGTATGCCTAGGAAAACAAGTTACGATACCGTCGAAATAACAGTAAAATGTGATATGTGTTTTGCCCAGAATTGTTTAGTTTAAAAGATACTTTTAGCTTGAAAGCTTTTCCTTTGAAACAAAACACATAGCTAGATATATCAAATATATTTTTAAACATACGAAACTCGCTAGTGAATGAAACAACAAACTCTGATTTTTCGTCTAGCCCCCATATAAATCTCGACTCACGGTCGAATGGCACGGGTCGTATCGATCCAGAGCTCTGGTTTTCGAAACCTTTTTTTGTACACGATTTATTGTTAGTTTAGGTCTCAAAGCGACGAGAAAGCATGGAAAACAGAGAAAGCCTAGACGCGATATACATTTGAGGCCTTTTAGTTCTCTCTTGATAAACGCGGTTAGACAACAAACGACGCGGAATGGCAGATCAAAGAGTAGAAAGATTCTCTACATAGTGTTGGCAGTGAGAGCTTTCTCCCTTTCTCATTTTTTCCATTCTTTCAGCTCTCAATGCTCCTCTCTATAGTTGCATTTTATCTTCTCATTCGTCCTTTTTTCTGGCCATCGTCCTTTCCCTTGATCTGTTCATATTCATGCTGAAAGAAGAAACTTTTTTACTCTTTATCACAAGAGGATCGTGTTATTTAGAGTTTATCTGATACAGAATAATTGATTTCTTTTGGGGATGAGAATGCAAACTGAATTTGATTGTAGTGTGATAGAATGATGATTAGATGAAGACAAATAATGCTAGGAAAAAGTCTCAGTCTCAATTTTATTAAAGAAGAATATCGATTTCTGTAACTTTTGCTAGTAATTTTTTTGCTCCTTCATTTAGGATAATAATTTAGGATACAAATTTAGGATAAAGGTACCACAATTTCCAAATTTTAAAAGCTTCAAATTAGAGCTTGTTTTTCTAATTAAAGCATAATATAATTTCGCGCCACACTCTCGCACTCAGAGAGATCAAAGAGGTAAATTTCGTCCCTCAAATTTCCTCAAGATTATCGTGTTAATGTGTTTAGGTGATCGGTTGTGTTCATTGTGTGTGTGTTCTTATTTAAAAAAAAAGAAAAAGAGATGGAATGTTCGAAACAGGCAAGATCGAGAGCACTAAATGAGCACTTAATTATGGCGTAAAGAATATTCTTTTTCAGTTAATAGTTTAAAAGTGGAAAAGGTATGGGGATTGAACTTGGCTCATTAAAAAAAATAAAAGTGCTAGAATTTCCAGCGTAGGCTCTAATTTGAGAGCACTTAATAAGCACTTAATTCCTGTGAAAAGCAGAATTTTATTTGAAAAATAGTTTTCAAGTTTCTGATACCAGAGTTCTAGCGTAATCTGAAGTTGGCATTACCATACATTTAATGAAAAAATACCATGAAAAATTACGGAGCACAACATTTTAAATTTGGAGCATAAATTAGCACTAACTAAGCACTTCATTTTGATATAGCCTCTTTATGAATTGGACTATGCTGTAATTTCAGCTTTTAGGACATCCAAATTTTGGACAACTATTTTCAAAATATTATTTCCCTTCATATTTAAATAAAAATATTAAAACTGTTCTGAACAAATTCACAAAATTATAAATTAATCTATTCTGAGATCAGATAAAATTAGCGCAAAGGTGCGCCTTTACTACACTACTACTGATATTTTTTCGAAACTCGTTAAAATTTCAAAAAAGCATAGTGATATAAGAAAAAGTTGATTTGCTATTAGAAAGTAGAATTTACGTTGGAATGAGCAGTTCGATTAATAAAATTCGTTATTTAGTAGCATCTCATGGAGGGATTCGAATCTTGGGAACGATCGTGCTATAGGATTTAAAGCTATTATAGGTATATCGCAAACGGGGTTGGTAGGGTATAGTGGTGGGAGCTTATGTGGGGTAGTAGAATACGCTAGGAATAGCCAAACGCCGATAAGGGCACCTGGCGCTTATAACATCATCTTGTAGTCTAAGTATGTGGAATAATTGTAGGTATGCGTGTTTATGGAACTTCTCAACAGGTCATGCTAAAGCCCTCTGGAAGTTCTCATCAAAATTGGACAACACATTGCACCCACTTTCTTACATGTTTTCTATATTTATCCACTTTTTGCTATTTTCTAGCCAAGCAATTGATTTTTTATTAATATTAGAAACCATTCAATACATAGACAATACATATACAAGACTGCTGGATTGGCTATCCAAGATTGTTTTTACAATTTCTGTCATCATATTTCAGCTGAAATATTTCGAACACAAGAGGCAAAACCGATGAAATGAAACTTCTGTACCTATAAAGCGAGCACAATACGACCCAATGCCGTTAAAGCTAAACATGTCCTTTGTTTCATTCGATTCGTAAGAGTCCAAGTGAACGTGTGCAGTCGTAAGAACTTGCCCAATCAGAGCAGCTAGATTTCCTACGTCCTTTCACCATTCATTCCACATAAGTTTTCTCAGAGGCGTCTTCAAAATCCTGCCACGAATCTACAATAAAAGTCAGTTCACTCGTGCCAAGCGTAGGGAAAACTTTTCTCGTGGAAAAGTCCATGTTTCGTGCATTGGCTCGGAATAAAAGATGCAAGAGCAAATTGATTGGCCGATGCATGTTTCAAGGGAGACATAAGTGGCGCTTGAGGGAAAGACGTAAGGGGATGAAGAAGAACAACCCAAGGACGAGTGGGTGCTTCTTTTATATACACATCGCGAATAATACCACCAACTTGAACATAAAGAATTCAGTTGTCCTAGTTTCTTCTCTTCTTCTTGCATAAATAATATGCCGGCGCTTGCGGTTAAGCGAAAACCTGCTTTTCTTCGATTCTTGACTCGCAGATGCATTCTATTTCCACATATCTAGTACAAAGTAGAAAGTTCATGCTTTCGAGATTTAGAGCCTACTCAAAAATGTTAAGCAAGCTATGAAAAGTTTATACAGGAATGATTTCATAAATGATTTCGTAATTCAATTTATATAATCTAAACAATATACATTTGTACCGATTAAAATTTGATGCATAAAATAAAATCAGCATAATAATTTATGTAAACTTGATGATGAAATGAAAATTTATGACCTAACGTGTATGTTATACTTATCTTTCCCCTTTTTTTGTTCCAGGTACGTACCATGTGTAAAATTTTTTGCTCCTTGAACGGTCGCGGACATTGATGAAAGATCATATCTGTGGTAAGAAATGCAGCATGTAGAGTCTTTTATCATAATTACTTAATTGCCATTAAAATAGCAACTCTCACGCTATGCCTGACGATATTGCCTACAGCTGTAAAACCTGGACTCGAAAAATTCGAAATCCACAAAAGTAAAGGTGTTAAAGATCAAATTGAAAAACATTGAAAAACATCAATTTTCAAATTACTTGCGGTTCAGTGGATTCTCTCTTCAATTATCAATTTGCAGAAACACGAAGAGGGATTAAAAAACCAATCGATGTTTCGATTCTCATAAAATTCATAAAACGTACTCCTTCATAACGAGTATAAAAAGTCTCTCGTGTCCGTTCATTAAATGAAATCGGCGCGAGTGTCGAGCACCTGCGACTAATTTTAATATTTCATTCCTTATTATTTTTTACAATTCGCGTTTCTTGCTGAATCGATATTCTCTTAAAGGAAATTAATCAAAAGCGGTGATCTCGGTGTTATTCTAATTTGGTTTCGAAAGTGGAATTTGCTTGTAGAAGATAGGAACAAAGAAAGGAAGGAAGAAGGGAAGGAAGGAAGGAAGTGAAGGAAGGAAGGAAGTGAAGGTTGGAAGAAAGGGTTGGAAGACTTTTACTGCGTTTCGCTCGATGCGTATCGCTATAATCTTAATTCAAGAGCTTCCCCTCACCACTGCTCTCAACTTGTGACAAATAGCTTTTAATTTCTCGGCCCTGTTTACCCAAGGGTGCTTCGCTCTCCACGACCCCCGAATTAATTGCCCTTACCCGGCACCGAGTCCTCGCGGACATTATCTTATCGTCGACCACTTAAACCACCACCATGGCCTGTAGAGCTTAGAGCGTCAGATCTCAACCAACGATTATGAATGCAGCAGGCGTGTAAGCCTCTTCGGGCTCTGTTTGCTTTGACTCTTGGTGCAACGACACAGGGAGTTCCCCATACTATTCCTGCTTGCTTGTAGTCGCTATCATTCCCCATCGAGATATATTTGGCTGCTCATTCTACCTCTACTAACTCTCATCTCATCCGATCATTCAGGCTCTCGTGATTCTACCACCTCCTCTTATCAGAGCACAACACTAATACACCCTTCCTCTGTTTTCACATGTTATGTGCTCTCGTTATTTCTCAACCTTTGCTTTGACGACAAAATTATTTATTATATGATTCGGTTTAGGGTCCTTGACAATAATTTGCAGGGTTAACATTTGGCTCTTTTCGAATACTTTAACACCACCGTCGGATAGTAAAAAGTAAAATTGAAAACAGCTGAAATCACACATGTGTTACACATAATACAAAACTGTTACTTACATGTGTTACTTACCATATATGAGCAAATTTAGATAACCTAGTTTTGTTCTCACATGAACGTCTGTGCACTATTATTTTTTTGAAAAAGAAAAGAAGGAGTTATTTCAATTTACAATATTCTACAATATATTTGCTTCAAAATTCAATTATTTTTGTTAACGATTCCATTGATAATGTATTTTTTGTCTGAAATTCCAGCTTTTTTTTTATTCAAATGAATTTATTCCCCTGTTATTCCCTTATTTTCATCTGCTTTGAAGCCCAAAACTATTTGAGAATAAATTGTTGATAAATTAAAAACATTTAAATTCACACTGATAGCCAATAGCTTTGAAAATAAAGGGAGGATTTTCTTTGATCACTTTTGGTTTGTAAATTCCGAAAAATATTTAATTTAAAAGTTTTGAAAATAAAAGGAGGATTTTTTTTAGTATCTTTTGATTTGTAAATTTCGCAATAGAGAGTACGAAGAAAGGTATAACTACGTTTCTTAAGAAATGACATACAAGTCATGACCCTTGACCCTGTGAATAAACGAGTACAGCCGTTTTGGATTAAAGTTACCTCGACTGTTGAATAAGATACTTGGGGCTAAGTAGTAACTCTTACGTACGGTCGGACGAATCTCCGCGGGTGGGAGTTCGACCGTGATAATTAGACGATGTATGAAAAGCTCAGAATTAACGAGGTACAATTTCATAAGTACACTTTTACCTACTTTAAATAGAACCAGAGACGGTTTATCATATTTTTAATTAAAAATTCTGTAATTTATACATGAAAGACGTGATATTTTTAATTTTTAAGAAAAAAAAAAGGAAATGATAAATATTGAATACAGTACCTACATTATAAAATATTGAATCAAAAGATTAATAAATGTTGTATTACTTTATGTCAGGGTCGCAATTCCTATGTGAATTTAAATAAAAGAAATGTGTGAACCAGGAGAGAAATATGTGCATTATACGTCGCAGTATAAGTGACACAAAGAAAGACAAATATTCGCAAGGGTGTTTCGTTTAGATACGAACGCGTTACGAAAGAGGAAAAGTCGTTTAAACAGTTAGATGAGGTAGATGAGCAAACTGACGAAACCCAGTTGAAATATCTTTTCCTCGTATAATCCCACCGACTTTAGATTAAAAGTCATGCATTTTGAAATGAAGGGGAATTTGAGATCATTTTTAGTTTGAAAATCCGTTTCGAAAATCTCTTATGCAAAATGAAACAAAGGTATCTACAATAAAATCATTCATGTAACTTTCAAATTCCATGATTTAATTAGTTAAACTTTTATAAATGTCTATCAAGTCAATTCACGATTTAATATCGACTAACCCCTTAATTAAATATCTTTTATCTTTGCTATTTCCCTTTATACTCCAGAGTAATCTTGCGCTTAGGAATTTTCACTATTTTTCTTTAGATGTAACAATGTAAACTGAAAAAAAAGAGATGCCTTTCAAGTCACGCTACTATTTTTCCTTCAGTAGCGTTTCGCATCGTCTCGAAGAATTCCCTTCCGTTTCCTTATAAGACGCTTTCCTTCCCGTTTTCCTTCTTTCCCAACACCCTTTCGAAGTTGCTTTTTTCTTTTGAGCTGACGAATATTTTCCTTTATACTTTATTTCATCTTCAGCGTCGTCTCAACGACATGTATTTTGATGTTCAGTTCCCTTCATTTTACATTTCAAACGAAACTTGTGTACCTACATACAAATAAACGATGTTTGCGGAAGAAGCACGTGCAAGAATTATAACGCTTAACAAAACTTCTTCCTTTATAAGCAGTAGCACAAGAATATTTCACTAAGGATGAACTTGAGCTTTAATATCTTCCAGCTTAACCTTTCTTAATATTTCAGTGAAAATCTCTTAATGAAAAGATATTAACCTCTGTTGTTAGGTAATATATCTCTAAAATTCATTCCCCTTTCTTCGGTATTATTATTATTATTATTATTATAATTATTATTACATGATTCAAATTTTATATTAAACAATATTATTCCCTTCAAATAAAACACTTTTTCAGTTTTAAAGCATGGAGTTTGATTACATCAAACTTTGAAAATTTGGATAAACTTCCGAAAAGGTGATATGCCCGATTTTCTTCGCACTTCGTATACTTATGTATTTTGACGCGCTGA
>JAUESI010000008.1:102311-114028 GCA_032275145.1 Synergus laeviventris | reverse complement strand
TCCGTAACAATAGACTCCCCTTGATTGTTATGTAACTTTAATTAATCCGTTTTGTCCCACTCTCAATACAATTTTTTACTTTACTTAGAAAAATGTAACTCCATGTAATTTTTGGATAAGATAGCGCAGAACAATTGATAATATTGCTTCAAATTTATTTATTACCATTCGAAGTTTGAGGAATTTAACAATTTTTCAAGGAATCTGTACGATTTTCGAATTTTCCAAGAGATTTGGGATAAAATCAAAAGTTTTAAAGGGTTTTAATCGATTTTCGTGGAATTCAAAGTTATTTATTCATAAGACTTAAGATATTTTATAGGTTTGCGAAGGATTTTAGGAGATTTACGTTATTTCCTCCTGAACTCTCTCCCCCCCCCCTGAAAGCGCTACGTAATATATGAACGACCCCACTGGAAAAAGTTCAGGGACAGATGTTTATGTCAAACTGTGATACAACTGGTACGAGATTGGATTTGAACGTTACTTTGAAGTATTGGATTAAAAACGTAGAGGAAATCCATGGGATTTTTGTGACGGCTGAATAATTGATTTAACAAACTTTTCCTAACGGACTAATTCAGATGTAGAATTGGTGGCCATTTCGTGATATCGCTTTTTTCCGGCTCCATTATTTTTTGCGGATTGGGTTAGCGAGTCACTCAAATGCCAAACGCATCACCGCTTGCCTGTACAACCTGCATGACCAGCTCTATCGTTCGATTTTATTTTATTCACAACAGAAGCCGACGATCGTTCACCGGCGGACACGTGCCCGAAAATTCAATGAATTTCCTTCCTCTCCAACAATCGAACAGTTTTTTCATATAATCTATCTTCTCTCGATTTGAAAACGCGATTTTGCATTATCCCCGACCTGAATAGAAAAATTGTCATTGTATTGTGCGAGAAACTGCATTTATTATAAAGGATAAAAAGCTCAGTTCCTGTAAACAAATTTTTACCTCAATTACTGTACCACCGTAGAACATTAAGAATTTTTAATTCTTAAAATTAGGCATTTGCATTTAATGAATGGAGAGTTATCACAGGTCCTGACATTTACATTTTTTTCATCTATTTCACCTATTTTGGAAATTCGTTTTTTTTTTTATTTTTTTTTATTTTCTCTATTTTTATTTAAAAAATCACTTTTTCACATCTTTTAATGACAATATGTACTGTGATGACTGTTATTAAAACGTAAAGTAGCAACTACACAAGATTGATTTTAGGTGACTGGAATGAACTTGAACGAAACTTCTGGAAGAAATTAAGCTTAACATAAAAAATGATTCCTGAGTTGGCATTCTTGATACGCGTAATAATTCATCTAATCGTGGAGCTCTAACTGAACTATCAGACTTAAATGACCGGAACTTTAATAAAGCGATGGCGATTTTGCCGGAGATTAAATCTTATATCGCTCCGATGTCTTCGTTGGGATTTACCCAAGGCTTCCAAGGCAATATGCTCATATCCGTTTTCATCGCCAATAATATCGTCAACGATGGCATTAAAATTTTACCGATTGTTCCGTCACAAATGATCCGTCGTTCGATGCAATCCTTCGTTCAATTTTCATCCAGATAGATATCTCTTCTGACTTTTTATGTCTGACACTCATAGCCAATAATTGTCAGAAAATGGACAACGTGAAACTGAGAATTTCATCTGGAAATGTGTCTCGACGTCATTGAAACCTATACACTACTATATGCTGCTAGACTCATCTACAATAATCTTCTGAAGTGCTAAGACCTTTATGATCTTGAGCGAGATGGGCTGAGCTTCTAAACTGTTAATACCTTCTTCATGATCTCGTGGAGATGATAGTCTTCGTAATAGGAAAACGTGCCTAAGGTGAGGTCCAATCCAAATCTACCTTCGTCCTCGTTACCGGTAATCTTTTAAGCATCTGAAAAGCCGGATTCTGCGAATCAAAATCTTAACGTTTGCGAGTTCCCTAGGGTTTTATCTCGCCGAGAATGTGGACAATTATGGCAGGAAATCATGCAAAATTTCACTTATGGAATTGCCTCAATTCATACTTATGGAATTCCAACTATTTTATTCAGATATTAAGAAGGTATCTATATCACTGAAAAGTTCTGATCATTTAAACAATTCTGTTTAAAAGACACTTGTAATTTGTATTGTTATTTTTAATTGGAACAATATTTCTGGATAAAATAGAATCAGGAAAAAATATTTCGTTCATTTGAACGTTCCGCTTTTCCCAACCACTTTTCCAAGCCCTTTTTTTACGTTCAGTCTTCGAGTTTATAGAAGCAGTTTCGATACAATCGCAACCTCTATTTTCACGATAGGAATCAATATTTAACAACTTAATTTTAGTTTATTACTTCATTTTAATATACATTTACTATTATGGTTCAAGACAGGAGTATTAATGTTTATGGTGTGCCTAAATGCATTAATTTGAGATAAGAAATGTATGAGGGTAATATTTCTTTTTCATTGGGGTGATATATCTTTTCGCATGAACGATCGTGAAATTCGTGCGGCATGCCGGAAATTTTGGTAGTGTGAATGAAGGAGGAACATCGAAGAGGGAGGTCGTATCAGAGAGTAGTTTCAAACTGTCAAACAGTCTGGTGACTTATCCTCTTGGCATTACTGCTCCAATCGCGATTGTCTCGAAAGCACCAGAGAGTCGATACTTGTCCCTTTACATTTGATGCTCTCGAAATACCAGTCTTTTATTTATTCAATGTATTGTATTTCAAAGAGTTTCTGGCTCGTAACTCAAACCTTTTACACTGCTAACAAGGGCGTCTCGCTTGCTGCTAGTGTATTCACGTAACATAGTCGATATTTCCCTTTACGTGACATTTATCTTGTTTCAAAATAAATTGATGGTGCTTTGAAAAGAATCGACGACATCGATAATTGACGTTTACCATTGTACGAACGAGCTTCATCATACAGCAATGGTTGCACATGATAGACTCAACTGAATTCTGAAGCAATTAGCCTAAAATACCATATATTGTTATTGCAAATCCTTTAGCAGTAGAAGCCAGGTTTGGATTCTTCCTTTTTTAACTCAAAACTTTTGTAAAGTTAGTTATGCAACATAAAAAGTTCCCTTGAAGTAAAGTTACGGACTTGTTGCCTTTTTTACAACACGTCACAGGAAATGAATTGTTTGAGTTTACCACTTGCGTAGAATACTGATTAGTTATGATTGAAATTTGCTGGAATCATAATTCATATTTTTAACGTTCCTTGGATTCTTTTAAAAGCGAACTCACATATCAATTTTCTATATGTTCTGATATTGAAACATCATGCTTTAACAATCACCACTCAGCATTTTAATTATCGACCCTGAAACTCTTACTACTCATATCTTCCATCAGCTCTGGAAAAAGTGAATAAACATTGAATAACAAGCAACTCGCTTCTACTCGCATCGATATCGTTTCAGCAAATACTTCTTATATACATAGAAAATACATTAAAAATCAATTTACCAAGAAAAATGGCTTCTTCGACTTCGGCTGCATCACTTTTCAGCGTAATTTCCTACGTAAAAAGCGGAACGGTCTATGCTCTTCACATCGAATATTAATGCTAAGGATTGAAGCACATCAGCGTTCAAGATGCTTTTGGAATCATAAAATAAACAAAATATTCTTCCATTACATACCTACGTTTTTTCTTAACTCGGAAGACATTTTTTTTCTTCCTGCATAATAGTTGTTGATCCATATAGATGAAATTATTATTATGATTAATACTCTTACTAATTTCCTTCGTTGCATAAGATCTTAATAAATTTGGTAAAATTAATTTTAATTACTAAAGTTGCAATAAGTTTTTGTAAAATCCCTGTCCATCATGAAATTATACAATGTTAACGTAAAATTGAAATTGAAAAAAATTGTATTTATTTTGTTGTATCTTTTTTTGTATTTGAATAATATTAATTGTCCATGCAGTGAATATTACAGCGCGCGTATATTTCTAGTTACAAATCTCTTTAAGAATCGGAAATAAGAAGGAAGTGGAAATATATTAGGGGAGAATATAAGGAGGAGGCTATAAGACGTACATTGCGGATAGGACAGGATATTGGAACCGGATTACATATTAGTCGTTGCCTGGCTGGTCTAACTTGGTCATAGGGGGTGGAAACGTTTGCAGGAAATCGAGTTTATCCGGATATCTGCGAGAACTGTCCCGCAACTCTTGTCACATATCCTCCAACCTTTTTATTTCACCTCATTTAAGTGTGCATTAACCACTTATATTCACGTTCGCCAATTCATATTCTAGGTCCATTTTTAGACGAAAAATGGATCCAGAATATGAACTCGAATCAAACCAGTTTTTTGAACGAAAAATTGTGATTTTACCTAATTTGTGAGCGTTCGCTCGACCTTCTCGTTACTCGTTGCCCCGTCGTTTATCCCTGCATGTTCGACACGAATTCTAACCTATCAAAGAGCCATTTTCCAAGGGGTGACCACACCCTTCGACAATCATGATCGAGGTCTTTCGATCTGATCGCCATAATTTCTAGCCTCCGCCTCCAGACATTTTGCGAACGACGATAGCCCATTTGAGAAAGTGACCCTCATTCTGATGGCTTCTGAAGGTTTCAGGAGGTTCATGAAGAAGAGAAATCTTGAAGGTTTTCGAAGATTGGAGCCAGGTTGCTATTTTTCCGTCATTTTGATCGTTATATATTTTTCGAAGTTGGCTGACTAGGCAGTAATTAAGAACGCAATGCGCGATGGAATGGAAGGGAATAATCGTTTGTGAATCACTAGGGCGAAGATGTTTTTGCCACCCCTGCGTGTGCCAGAAGTTGCGTAACGAGGGTTGATCATTGTGGGATTCTGAAGGCTTACAAAGAATTGTACCACATAATAGTTACTTTCTTGATGTTGCTCAAGTGATTAATATATCCTAAGGAAGAGGTCACTTGGAAATTGCAGTCGAAAAGTTTTTCAGTCAGAATAACTGATTTTGAGACTAGCTGTAAGTGAATGTATAATTGGTACGAGAAACGATAATCGTGTATGTTATCAGAAAACATATAGAATTTTTAATCCTATCAGATGTCATTATTATTTAGCATCAAAGGCTCCATAAGCTATAAGTACTTCCTTGTCATTCCCTCGTGGGTACTGTTTTGTGAGCTTAAATATTCAGGGTTTTAAGAGGCTTAACTACAGGCAAATCGAGCTGCTTAATCGCTGTGACATAGTGACTAAGTATTGCCCAAGTATTAACTTAAGAAACTTGTCTATCCATTAAGTAATGCACGGTACCAGCTTTTTGATTAGGAATAATGCATTCTGCATCAAGTAGATAAATAAGCGTCCTTATAGCGGGAATTAACTTGATACATCTAATGAAATTACAGCTGGTTCACTTGATATCCCTTCCCTTAATCTTTTGCATTTCCTTTTTTGGATAGTATACGAGTAGAATGAAACTTTTAAGACGAAGTACTGAAAAAGGATCTTTTCTAGTGAAGGCAACATGAATACCAATTTATTATGAATAACTCTCGAGGTTGATGTTCAGGAGACATTGTGATGATATCCTTGTTTTAGAGAGGTAAATTTCTGATATGACAAACATGATATGGGGTCGGTTAGACCACCTGCAACGCTCAGCCATCTTTCAGAGTCTCGTCGTACCACACAGATTGTGAATACTTAAATTATATACATATATATGAATTACGTATATCTGCACGTATAAAAGCGAGCACGTGGCACAAAAGTGTCGGCAACGTTGATGGAGCACCATCCGGTATATTATCTACCACTCTCCACTTGCGCTAAAGAACCATTGAAAACATCTTTTATTAATTTCTCCCATGATAGTGTCAGACCTCCTTGTGGTAATGAGCCACTACGCCCTTCTTGTTCTTTTGCCTTATTATTTCAGACCTTGAATCTTTTGATAAAGCAACCCCCAACCGTTAATACTTGACTCATGACTCATTTTTCATTGTATCTTTCAGGGAATGAGATAATAAAAGGAATGATTGCTGAAAGTGCGAATCAAGGGAAAAACTCTGATATTCTTAAAAATATTATTCAGCCAAAATCTCCTTCGTCCTTGGGACGAAAGCTTGTAGCAATTTTTGTTCATGTCGTTCAATATCGGTTGCACAATATTTTACATCAGGTTTCTATACTACAGTAAAAAACGACCTGGTTGAGTGGATAAACCGTCTGACCGATAAACCGTCCTCGTAGCTGGTTCCGGGTGTAAATCACGAAATTTCCCAACCACCGGAAGTCACCCCCCTCTTTGTTGCTTTTCGATCTTCTGAATTGACTACCTCCGCCAGACATGAAAGAGCTGCACTCTATTCGTTCGATTCCAACACTTGAGAAAGAATGAAATGGAAAATTTATTTCCCAATCGATTTTAAGGTACTACTTACATTTTACGGTCATCTTCGTCGCAGAAAATTACCTTGAGAAGAAGGAATAAAATGTTTGGAAAGGGAATACAAATAATTAAGAAAATAACTTTATCAGAAGTTGAATGACATACCTTTGTGGATAATTTATGCTCATGATCATTTTTATTATTGTTTTCTTAAAACATTTTAATCTGCAATAAGTTAATTTTACTCGCAAAAAGAATTGCGTCCTAAAAATTGTTTCTATAAAGGAGAAGTCTCGATTTAAAATAAATCCAAAGTATTTTAAAATAATGTAAGATTTAATTAGGTTCAAGAGATTTAACAGATTCGAAAGAATTAAAAAACATTTCTTACATTTTGAAATTACTTGAAAACCTTGAAAGTATTTAAAATTCTTTTAAAATTCCTTAAAAATTCTTTATAATTATTTACAATTTTTTGAAGTTATTTAAATTCATTAAAAATCTTTAGAGTTTACAGAAGCAGTTATCAAATATTTGTCCATCGCACAATATTCTCTATAATGTGAGACTCCTCGCATTTTTTTTAAAGAATTGTTTCTTTTGGTTCGTGAGATCGTACTCTCTTACATATCATCAAGAACATAAGATAAATCCGAGGGATCTAAATCTTTTGTCTGGGGGAAAAATGATACGGTTCTTTTTTCCTCCCCTTTCTTCTTTCTCTAGCACACGCCAGACATCTGAGAGTCAAGTCAGCAAATTTTCTTCAACTATTCCGGTTCTTCGATCTTGCAGCTCGCCTCATCTTGCTGGATATGGCCTGAGGCAGTTGAACTCCTTTCAAAGGATCTCCCCTTCTAATTACTGTTTATCAAACATACACAGTAATTCGAACATAGATTTAACATTAAAATCGAAGGGATATTAACAAATAAAGGCCTTACAGACCAGTCCCTCCACCCCCTATTGAACCCTATATTTAGCTGAGGCTCTTAATGTCCCCTATTTTCAAGATTTACTTCCTAAAATACCCTATTTTTAGTCAATATTGTAAAATTTTCTTTAAATTTACACAAAATTGATTCTCCCATTTGGTTGAAAACTTTTTGGTTGAAAACCAAACATTTAGTTTTTTCATCTAGCTCATCTATTCTAGGAATTTGTTATCTTTTCACCTTTTGTCAATTGGTAAAGTTCAATCATCTGAATTATTATTGATGTTAGTATTATAGAATCACTCCGGATGATTTCCGATTTGACAAAACTTTTTTGGATCATTAAAATAATTGGAATTCTAATTTGATACTTGAAATTTTTAAAAATCTTTTGAATTATTTTGAAATCCTTAAAAAAATCTTTAAAATCCTTCAAAATTTCTAGTTTTTTTTTTATTAAATCGCCTGAAATGTTTTCAAATTCCTTGAAATTACTTTTGTGCTTTTAGTTAAATTTTTTTAGGGTCTTCGTTCTGTTGGTTTAAGTTAGTTTCAATTTTTTTCACCTGTTTTTATGTAAAAAAATCGCCTGTCTACCTTTTGATTTGTTTTGATGATATTTTGTTGCAAATTATACTACTTTGTTGAAAATCATCTTTTTTTGTAGAAAAATTCAACTTTTAGCTGATAATTCGGAGTCATTTCCGGTATGCCTAAAATTTGTTGGATAATCATAATAATAGGAAATTCATAATCTTTTAAAGCTGGAAATATTTTTATTTAATATTTACAATTTTTTAAATCTTATGAATTCTTTTGAATTCCTTAAAAAAAAACTTTAAAATTCCAAGTAATTTTTTTAAATCAATTGAAAAGTTTTCAAGCGATTTTAAATAATTTACAATCTCTCTAAATTCTTTTAAATCCTCTAAAGAATTGTGTAGTTAATACAGATTGTATTGTAAATTGCAAAAGAAATCTTTTAAAATATCGCTCAAAATTCGTTAAATTCATGTTGATATGAAATTTTCTTGAATTCTTTATGAAGTCTTCTGAATTCGTCAAAAATTTTTTTAAATTCCTCTTAAATTCACTTGAATTTTCTTGAAGTTTTGGAATTATTTTGTGTATTGGTAAAACTAATTTACATGAAAACCAAAGCGACAGCAAGTTTTTTTTTTCTTTTTGCTCCGCATATTACAAAAACTATCTAATTTTTATAAAGAAGGTATCCTTTGAATTAAAAAAAAGTATCCTATATACCCTACTTTTTTCTCATAGGGACTGTGAGGCCTGCAAATAACAAAAAAAAAATAATAATAAAGTTTGGACAATTATTAAACTTTCAAAATTTGTTCTCTACCTGCCTTATGGACTGGAAGATGGAGTCGCTGGGAAAGACAGCCTCTAAAGAATTCGCAAGTTTTAAACGGTCGTTCCAGGAGTTTAAACGAAAGTATCCGTGAAGAGGTGCTTATAGAAATTCGTAGTAAACTTTCTGTCGTGAATGGAAGCCAGCTTGGAGTGTCGGATTCTCTTCGGACAGCGGGAACTTTAAACGATATTCTCATGAAATCGGTTCCGGACAAGTTGAAGTGGCCGAGACTTGGATCACTTTGGTACACTTTGGGGGAAGTTTCTCTAGGGGAAAACAAGTGTCCACCCTTCAGACAGGCCCATTCCTTCGTAGGTGGTGGCGAGGAGGATGATTATTATCATGATTATTATTACGACCCAACAACCCTTCCGCATGAAAGTTTCCGCTCGACGTCCCTAATCGTCTCGTTGGCCTCGCTTAGCTTAGCTTAGCTTAGCTTAGTATCCATTTAACCGGGTGTGGGTTAACCAAGGTCGGAAACCGACGGTGCGAGTCGCGCTTGCTTGTTTCGTGGATTAAACTGACGAAAGGGACCACGGCAGGTTGAGTTTCGCTGCCCTGGTTCTGCAACTTGTTACTCTTTTTAATGAACATTTTAAAAAGGAATATTTATCCTTGGCAAATGAGGTAGAACAGACCTTCATTCTGCGTGAGAATTTATAATAAACTTATTATACGCGTGCTACACCACACACACAACGTACGTGAAAAATTCTATGAACAATTCATAACATTAAGAAAATAGCAAAATTACATTTCAAGGCAAATAAATACACTTGATTAGATCAAATTTTGAAAAGTTTTCAAGAAAATAATGTGAAATTTCATGAGATTTTCATGAGATATTCTGTGGGCTATTAAGTAATTTTAAGGAGGGTGAAATGACATAATACATCTTCCTCTCATTTTATTCAAGTTCTCTACCTGAAGAGGTCGAAATAATTCGAGCCACAAATCTGGTCTGCTTGACTTTTTTTCGAAATGATTTCAATCGATCAAAAGATTTCGCTGTTGTTCTTGGTGGGTAAAAAGGAAAAATGTCGATGCATTAGTCAACGGCGAAGTCCCTTAACTTAAGTTTGTTGTTTTGAATTACGAGAGCAGTACCAAGTATATCTTGCTTAAAGACTTCTGAGTACATTTGATAAAGTACGAAAGTCGGGACGTTGGGAAATGTGATGTTGGGATGAACTGAGTAGCGCGTAATTTTAAACGCGTTCTATCCATCTCTTGACGGCGATTTCTCGTGCGAGACGAGCCTGTATAACGTTTTCAGGCATTTTGTCACCAGCTTGCTCTGTGCACATAGTCTCTACAACAGGGGCGTTCCACGTACCGGCGTTCCATGCATAGAATAGTAGAAGGGTGGTCCCCTTCTTGTCAAATCGGACGTCGAGTTACGGCAAAAGCACTACAGAAGCCGGGTCCGGAACAAAAGAGACGAGACGTAGACCGACGAAACTGACGACGTGTTGGTATACAATATACATATATACAAGGCATTCTGTATGCAGTTTGTTGTCACGAAGAGTAAAGGGAGCTAACTTCCTCACTAACTTTTGCAATATTCCTTGGCTCTTCCGTTCAACCTTTCAAGAATCATCCACTCTATACCTTTTCCTTCTTATTCGACGATAGAGTCTTTTTCCTTACTTTTTTTAAACGGGGTTGATTGATTCCTCATAAGGGTCCTTCACAGTAAAAATTCAAGTATTAGGTGAAATAGATTTTTGGATTCCAATGGAGTTATTTAGTTTCTGTGCATTACCCACCGCAACTTATATTTCCAGGTTATACTACCTCTACTTGTTACAATACATCGCACTATAAAATTGATTAGAGTTTGCCATTAAAAACTCTTATCATAATCTCATCATTCTCATGCAATTAGGTCAATTGAATAATCCTTTTCACTCCTCGTAAAAGTTCTATGCTTCACTTTACCATACACTTGCAAACTTTCTATAAGAATTTTTTTTCATTTCATAATCATAATTCCAAAAAATATTAGGAATTTGGGGACAATAGAGGCGCAGTGCTGATACAATACAGAAATATTAATGTTGACTTTTACAGAGAGTAAAATTTGAATATTGATTGATTCAGTAGAATATTTTATAGACAGTTTGGTTGGCTCAACAAAACAATTTGTTTGGACAGGAAAATAATATTGGTTGTGACAAGAAAAAGGTTTAACAAAATTATTTTGTTACCATTGCTACATTTTTTTTCAGCGTATCGCGTGCTGAAAATTGTAGGCAGCTAGGGAAGTTTAATAGCATCCTTCCGTGTCAATTCGTCTCACTGACAAATGTCCGTCCACTCCAATTTCTCAAATGCACCGTTGTAATTTCGTGATTCTTCATATACGTAATTCTTCCCCGTCCTGGGATGGAGCAGGGGGTTATGAACATCATAACGATCCGGGAGACAACAAAAAACATAAAACGCCGTTTCTCATCGCCTTTTTTATTCCCTTCTTTCTCTCTCGCGTTAGAGCATCTGTTTAATCTGTATATTCAATCTGTTTACTGCATCCAAAGATTTCCAAAAACTTTCGAAGATTTCAAAAGAGGAGTTATTGAGGAACATTATATTCTAAAATTACATGGAAATCTTTAAAGTCATTTAAATTCTACTGATGCAAAAGGGAATTGGAGAATGTAGTGTGGGAATATTTGTGAATATTTAGGAATTATTTGGGAATGCATCGAAATATCAATGAGAAACTAGTTCACTTAGGTGATGTCGACAGCATTTATATTTTAAACATGTATGTATAATTAAAGATATTGTGTGTTGGATTATTGAGTAATTCAAGAAATTTGAAAACCCGAACTTTTAAACAATACGTTGTAAATTACTTGCACCTATAAACATCATCATCCTCCCTTTTCCACGAGGAGTGACGCTTTGCTTTAATTTAAAGCGTCGAGCGATGCAGCAGAAGCAGCAGAAGCAAGCAGCGCATTGTCGCAAGCAGCGTGTGTGGATTGCATATTAGGCGGTAAAATAAG
>JAUESI010000008.1:21707-32153 GCA_032275145.1 Synergus laeviventris | reverse complement strand
ATATATATATATATATCACTTTTTCAAAGGGTTGGATTATCTAATCTAAATGTTAACGTTTAAGCGTAGTTTGCGCCCTTGTAAAGCTAATGAGGGCGCGTGCACGACAGTTTCAGCGATGGTCATTGCAACTGTAATTGTAATACGTAATTGCCGCGGACGGGTAGATGGACCGGAAGATATCGCGTTTTTGTAATTACCGCTATCCAAGCGTGACGTCTATCGCGCTGTTGGCGTGGTTCGACACTCCACAGTCCGTGGTGCATATACCCCCGGGGTTGTCCCACGTTTGTCGTCACGATACGTGATGTACGGTTTCAGATTCTATCTCTAGTTGTAATACACGGCCCGTTCCCCTTCCAACCCTTCCGGTTCCTCTTTCAGGAAGGTCGCTCGTAAAACTTGACAATTCGTGAATCACCAAATCCATAATATCGATCACTTCCCACATCCCAACATAATATGTAAATACAAATTTAAACCCCCTGAAGAATTTCATGCGACAATGTTGGCGACAGTTTTTGAAAAAGTAAAGCATCCTTTTTGTCAATTAAAAACCACATAATTTAGAAGCTGCTTAATTTTCAAGAATATTCCCATTGCTACTGAAAAAAAATGCTATAGCTTTAATGCTCATGAATAAGCCAGTTATGCGCGAAAAGCGTGGGATGTTTAATCACCGCGCTCTGGAATGATAAGCCGACGACGAATAGATGCAATATTTTCAACGACAAAATAAAAATTCCAATGGTACTTTTACAAAACTAAAATAAAGTAAGAACACAGAAAAACTCTTGCAATATTTATACCACGAATTAAATATAGATGACCAATGGACAACTTATGCAAGTAACAATGAAAGGCAGGATTCAATTTGTAATTGAAGCAAATAAAATCACGTACCATAAAATACAATTTTATCGCGAGTACATAAAAAAGGTGGTAACTTTCGGTTTTATATTTGAATGGGCATTGCATTATTGTTCAGTTAACCACTTCAGCGTTGATAACTCTTCAAGTGATATAATTTCACTATAAATAAAACATGGAAAGCAACCCTCTGACACATAATACACATGAAATTGAGTTTTAACTGAACGAATTTATGTCACAAGTTACATTCAAGTGATAGTACTTTCAATGAACGAAGTATCAAATTAAATATAGGGAATGTGTGCAAACATTTTTTTAACTGACTGTTCCATTTAAAGTATAGAAGTTTCGTGGGAAATATTAGGTTAAATATAAAGCTCATATAACATGTTATATGAGCTTGCTCAAATCAAACTGAACATACCGGAACATTTGTGCACAACTCGTACCTAATTTGCAATGAGAGTGCGTGTGTACAGTGTACACTGTACATATACAAGTATAGCATACTATGTACTACGCTGTCGGTATTATGTTCTTGGGTTAAAGTGAAGTAGACTCCTGGGATTTATGTCCGCAAGGTCGACCACTGGAATTCTAGCATGCAGTCAACCGTTTGCCATATAAGCTTTACCGAAACCAATGAAATAATAATTGCTTTTAATAACCCGACCATATAACCACATATTTAACTGGAACAAATCGTCAAAAATAAAATAAAAATATCCGTAAACACTCTCTTCAGAAATACCTGCGCTCTTTCATTTAAATCACTTTCATTAATAATTCTAGAATCTTAAGTAATTGCTCTTTACCTTCGAATAGAAAATCCACAAGATAGACAGATCCACAAAAGACACTTACCTGAAACAGAAAAAAGAGGATATTTTAAGTACATAATATTTTTAAAAAACATTGTATGACAGTACATAATATTTAGAAAAGAAATTGAACAAACTTTCGGCGTTTAGACATCATCCTGGCAAAAATTTCTACCAAAATTTCTATTCGAATTAATCAGGTGCAATCCAAGTCAAGATTTAAAATTCCTATGCGAATAAATCCAATAACTCAATATGAAATTTCGGATGGATTCGAATTGAAAAGTTGAACCACATTAGCCTCGGATTCGTTCGGATTGAAAAGTTAGTTCTTATTCTAAAGCAATTCCGAAAGCAATGCAGTGTATAAGAGAAATATTTTCCAAATGTTGGCTCAAGAAATGGAGAGACCTGAATTGGTGTGCGAGGTGAATTGAGGCTAAATATAGATGAAGTAGAAAAAGTGAAAAGGGACCTTATCAAACTCAATTGAATTAGCAGGTCATTGATCAAGAGTCAGCCACCTGACAAGCCTAAAATTGAGGGAGCTTTGAACACGAGTCGCTATATCTTCACTAATCGGACTACTCGTACTGACGTCCACCGTTCATTACATTGCAATTGAACTGGATTCACGTCCAATTGACTTACGTTGAATTAGAAACGGTTAGGTTGGGAGCACAAGGCGACTTCCAAATCGCACTATCGTACGAACAGGTAGAGATTCCAGACTCTTGAAATGGAATCCTGCAAACTTCGTTATTCCCGAAGATACAGGAGGAATCTGAAAGTGCCGCATTCTCCTGGGGTCAGGTCGTCGCCTTCGACCTGACTCGGGTCGTATGCGCGTTAATCATCCCACGCAAAGCCGTAGCAACAGGAGTGCTTAGACTAAATTACAACTATTCAAAATTTATACCCTTCAAACTTTGACGAAAAGGAGAAAATAACCTAAAAAAAGGTTTACGAGTTGCTTATAATTTCTTTTGTACCAGATGAACAGAAAATTAGAAAAAAAAGAGATCAATTTTGGAAAAATAGACCAATCTCAATTTGACAAATCTAGCTTTTTCTAGTATTAATGCAGGGATCCTATTTTCGATAAGTGTTTTCAGATTTTTAGAAAAATTTGTTTAAAAATTCATAAATTCTTTATGTAAAAAATTTTCATTGTTACGAAATTGTTTTAAATTATGCGATTTTACTACATGATGGCATATTCCGTTCAGGAAAAATGAAAATAATTGCTAAATAACTAAGTTCTGAATATTTTTAATATTTTCGCCTAATACCTTTATTTTTTAACTGCTACACCACCTTAAATTCAGTGAAAGTTAATGTTACAATAAAAAATAGTTAATAGTTAAATAGCTCGACTCCTACGTTTTAAGCAATAAAATCTTTATTATAAAAAATTATTGTATTTATTAATGTACTTTCACTCTCCTGGCATCTTAAAAGAATCTCCTTTAAAAAATCCCCTTATTTTTTACCAAAAATTGAAGTGAAAGACAGCTGTAATTCCGGTAAATCACATAATTTTAGGGGATATAAAAATTAAGATGTAATCCTAATTACTTCCACGAGCGACTCTTTGACACGTGACAGGTGAAGAGGGAAACAGAAAATATGCAGGGGAAATCAAAGATTATAGGTCATTGCCTATAAATGGATAATTTGAGTTCTTACAAATCCATTCCTTTGAAATCAAATTGTATCATAATCAAGAATATATGGTATATTCTGGACGAATTAGTCTTATCACAACAAATTTGAGTGAAATATTTCCCAGGCTTCTTCGTATAAATATGAAAATCAACCAACACTTGTTCTAGAATTTCTGTAATGAAAGCTTCATTTTGAAAAACTTTAATTTAAATAAAAAACCTCTAGCTTTTTAAAGCAATCACTTTGCTGTAAAAGAGGACATAAATCTAAAGTGATAAATATTCTCATCTCTTAACATTCTTGTTTCCTATCATTTGACAACAGTCGACAGATACTCGTTTAGCCTCGTGATGAAAACTAATAAAGGCGAAAGACATGTCGTTCGAGGAAAAGCAAACTACGCTAATAAAAGAAAATAGGAGGGCAAAAGTAAGTAAACGGACGATTCTGGTACAGAGACTCAATGGCACGGAACAAAAAAAAACTATAGAAAGCATGAAAAAAAAACAGTTTTGGTGTGCAAAAATAATGAAAAAGGTTTGGGGCAAGAAGAAAGGTAAAAAATGGGAAAGCGGAATAATATTACAAAGGCATAAAGGTATCTCACGAGCTGCAAACATAAATTAATATTTAAAAAATAACATACAAACAGTTCTCAACTTTTTCCTACATATCCTTTTTTTTTATTGAATTATCTCCTTTATATCTACCGGGAGATAATATATTACTCTAAATATATATATAAAGAAAGAATAAAGGAAATTTCCTTTTTTCTATATTTCCGTGGTATACTATAGACAGCAGTAGAAAGATTGCATAAAAATGCAAGTAAATAAAACTGAATAAAGATACCTATTTAAAAAAAAGAGAGAAATATAATAGAATATCAGAACGACAATATTGTTTTCATTTTTTCTTTTTTCTGAGTATGCAACTAGATAAAATGATTTATCAAAAACTTTATATTTAGTTTACTCAGGGCGATAAATTCGCATTTGTGCGAATCCGAGCGTTATTTTTGATTGGGTAAAAGACACCAGAAATCAATTACCCACATTGCTCTGACAGTGATTGAAATAGAAACCGAAACATCGAGAGGCATTTTTATGATTTGCTGGTAAAAAATGTTTTATCCGCCGAAAATAGATTTAAATATATCAAATTTAATTCCCAGCTTCGTCCCCAATGCAATCAAGGTACGCGAAACTACTTTCGACATGAACTTTTATTTAAACATCAAAATTTGAATTAAAAAATAAAATTTAAATGCTTGGACTTTGGTAACAAACATAGACAGAAGTCACTTAACCATGAATCCGGCACTCTTATACACCTGTCATATAAGTTATTTCTAGCTGTAATTACTGGAATGACTCACTTCTCACTTTTTCTGAAAATCATTGCGTCATTAATGTATAATACCTTGTTCCAGTTGACGTTATATCAAGTTCTTTTAAGAAAACCTAGAAACTTAAAAATGAATCTTTAAAATATATAAAATTCTCCAATATTCTCGAGAATGTTTTTGTGCAAAAATGTTCTCAAGGATAATCTAATCATATCAATAAGTTTTCCATTGATCGCGTATCCTTTTAAAGTGTCTTTTGCTTGTTTTTAATTCTTTGTAGAAAAGAGAAAAAAAAAACGGTGGGAATAAGAAGAGAGATAAGAGTACCGTCTGTCTTGAGAAAAAGATGAGAAAATATGGAAGACGGTGAATGTGTCTAACATCCTGCGTTAAGGAAGAAGGAGTTCCGGACTGTGGATTTAAGACGCAATTTCCGCGAGGAAGCTAGCCGTCATCCGTCATCCGGTACATATCCGAAGCCATAGAACAATGCCGACTAAAATTACGCATTCCAATTAGAGGTTCCTGAAGGAACCGCACAGCAGCCTTTAGTTTACCTTCCAGAGATCAGGACCTATATATAGTTATTACGACACGGATTCAAGATTTATGGCTCGAGATTCCAGACACTGAAAATTTAGACATTGCAGATTCGAAAGATTAAAATTTGGAATATTTAAATTCAAACTAATAATAATAAAGTATCAATCTTTCCACAATGGAACTCAATGAATTTCAAAGAATTTCAGGGTAGGCGTGAAATTGTACGAGATTTCACATGGTTTTTAGTAATTTTAGATTTTTTGGAGAATTTTTAAAGGATTTTGACGAATCTAAAGTGATTCTAAGGGATTTATTCTTCTCCCACTTTTTGAATAATTCTTGGGGCTGCATTTTCATGGTTTCTAAAAGAAGGGAAGTAGAAAAATGCCTAATGTATGTAGATCCTAGTCAGCAATGTCAGTTCCGGAGCTATAATAGATTACTTAAGGATTTTCATCGAGATTTTCTCGGACCATCTCATCCCTTTTCTCTCTCCTCTCTAGGAGGGCATGGTCCATATTTTTCCTCGCATACACCCACCAGTGGCGTTTAAAGCTTGATTCTTCCAGGAACTTCCGGTTTCATAGGCAATGGTGCTCAGCTTGCAGAAGATCCTTTACCTGTCCCGAATTCGACGAAAAAGTCGTAAAGCTTCTCCAGGAAGTGTGGAAAATCAAATAGCTGCTTCTCTGCTATTACGCCCTCCCTTTATATATTTTATGCCATTTCCTAATCTTTTTACGGGAGTCGAGCAAAATATGTTCGAATCCCACATATTCTCCGAATGTTACTAGAATCGAAATAAATTATCGGGTTTGAGAAAAGGGCATTCAGAACTTTCCATACTTGGAGAAAATTAATTTTTTTCAATGCTCTTCACTTCCAGTGAAAGATATAAATAGAAAAAAAAAAACACCACAATTTTTACCCTTAGATTACTTTCAATGTATGAAATGTATTACATTCACGAAATACATTTTTTTGCACAAATACGAATGTAAGAGAGTTTGAAAACATAATTTAGGATTATAAAACTTTTTATGGTTCTTTTCTTCAGTCGCTCAGGCTTTGGTTATTAATCAAGTTTATTGAACGATATATAGGTAGGTTCTTGAAAATGAACTTCCATCGGGTGGAAGGTAAAATTATCGATGCGCTTCGCGTGACTTTTCCATGCAGTTATCTATCGCCGCCCGACCAATATCTCTTGGTGGATCTTGAGAATTCAGTTGTAATGAAATATCGCGTGTCCTTGATTATAGATTGTCCTAAAGGGATGAGATAGAGAGCCAGAACCAATTCTTCGAATTCTGGCAACTATTTGCAGGTCTACTTTTAATGCTAATTTCAAATTTATAACTGCGAATTCTTGATGTATCTGAAGTTCTAAATATTCAAATGAACGGAATATTTTTTCCTAATTCATTCTATGGTTTTTCATCAAGGGTTTTATTAAGTCAGCATTTAAGTGAAAAACGAAAAACAGGGAAATTGAGGAAAGATTGCCAGAGTTTAAATAAAAAAACAGTATGAAAATAAAGTGTTTATAATTTGAAACAGAATGCGTCAAAAAAGGAGTTCTTTGGGTTATAAACAAATATTTTAGGAGTGTCTGCAATGCAAATGTCTTTTAGGAAACACTTTCTGGATTTGACTGACTATGACATGTGATAAGTTAAGTGAAATCTGTTGTAAACTCAGCATCGATGGAAAACTCGATTCGAAAAATATGCCGGAATGTAGAATCGGGAAGGTACTAGAAAAGAGAAAAAGGAAATTCTTCTCGAGAGTTCTTGGACTCGTCTTGCAGATACTCCACGTCTCTCTTGTATTTCCAGTTTCATAAATTAAATTGAAATTTGAAAACCAGAAATACCATGACAACTAACCAATTTAGCAAAGATACGACTGGTCGATGTTAATAATGGATTGGAATCGAACTAAGGATTGGAAGCTGCCGAGAATTGAAATTCTAATGTAAAAGCTTTTAAATTTCGAAAGTGGAGTAACGATATTTACATAAGCTATTGCTATAAACTAGGGCTTATATTTGAAAGAATAGCCTTCAAGCCTAAAATGTGCCCTATGTGCCAGTTCTTCTCCTCAATGGCTCTCCTCTTCGCTTTTCAACAAGTCAGGCTCGAGCGAGCGGGGTCAACCAGTAATCGACTCAGCACTCTCTCTTGCCTTCTCTCTTCCTCTCCTCACAAACTATGTGTCACAGAACGCCCACACCCGTTTGCTTTTAAATTTCACCTACGTTACCAATTTATACCTAAAATTCAACTTACAGAATTCTACATGGAAAATTAAATTTCATCTTGCATGCAGGAACTTTATTCAATCTTTTACTCCGGTCTCAAAGACGCTAAAGAGTTGCTAGATTGAACAAGTTTTTAACTTCCGATACGACATCTTTGAGGCCATCCATAAACCACGTGAACAATTACGTTTATGGATAGCCTCTTTAGACGAATCTCAAACTCGAAGAATATTTATTGAATACACATGCACGTATAATAAGAAAAAAAAAGAAGAATAAAATTGGCAAATGTGTATATGAGTCTCGTTTTATTCGCGATTTCGAGTGAGACTTTTTGCTAGGAACAATAAACGAGAAGGCATACAAAGGAATCTGAAGAGCGAGAGAGCTTCGAAGCGAGATATGCACATTGCATATTGCACATTGCACAAGAACCAAAAGAAACAGAAGACTTGAGAGCTACGACATTTAAAGTCCCAAAACGAAACTGTTTTCTCTTCACTATATCGATGTAAAGTTTCGACCTGATTTCCAGGCTCTCTTTTAATATAATTTTATCTCGAGTTGAAATCGGTTCAGGAATCGAAGGCATGCGCTACGAATCGAAACAATACAATAAAATCTCTCAACCTGCCCTACAGCTGCACAAATGAAAATATATGGCAAATATTATTTGTGAAATGTGCTCTCCTTAAAGTGAAATTCATTCAATATACTCGTTATTGTAGGTGAACAAATTCAAAATACGTGAGAAAAGGGGGAATGATGACCGGAGTGACTACTGAAAATTTAAGTGACATTTGAAGATTTTTATAGATCTTCTGTAAATTTTAGTGGCTTTCGTAGATTTCAATTATTTTATATATTAGACTTCGACGGAAGTATACACCTAAATCTTAAAGTTGGTTCGAGTGCAAACGAACCCTGGACATGGCAAAAATAAGAATTTTTAAAATATTTCTTTATGCGATTTAAGTGAAATCCCTCTACTAATTGAATGAACCGAAACTAAAGTTTTAGCTCCTCATTCTCTAAACCAATTTTCTATTAAATTTTCTGTTTACTTTATGTGGCAGAGACGATGAGACGTCCCTAGTCCTATACATACGTATTAGGTCAGTTCCCGGTTCTGTCTGGGCTCAGACAACAATCCCTAGGAACAGCTATGCTGGAACCAGAGATTAGAGCGTTGCTGGAGGGCTAGCTAGCGTCTTAGTATATAGGGGAGTGGTACAATGGATTCCTCTCCGATTTCTATTCTATTCTATTCTATTCTGTTTACTCTTCAGTGTCATGAAGCGCTTAAATGGCTACTGCGCCGATGAATCTGAATGAAAGAATCACCATCTTTCATGAGCAGATGTTACTGAAATTATCAGTATGAAAATGCTTTGACGCCTACGTTTGAAATCCTGAATAAAAGCAAAAAGGAAACTTAAATATCCTGGATTATTGTTGTAATCATACTTGTGAACCAAAGAAAGAAAAACAGTAACTAATAGAAACTTGTTTTACTGAATCAACAAATAAAAGTAACCTCGCCTCTAAACTTAAACTTAAATTAAACTACAAGCTTAACATCCAAACTTGTCTTCTTCCAGAATGAGAAACAGAATAGTCATCTGTTTACTCCTTGTTTTCTTCATGGCGGTTTCTAACTTCTACCTTTTCAACTAAATACCCCGAAAGTTACTAGCGTCCGAAAAGTCTGTACTTACTTCTATTGGAATAAGGAAAGCTAAGAAACTGTTATGAACAAGGTGCCTGGTTGTATTAATCCAGCTAAAAGCTCTTATTCCCAACGTGCTGCAAGTGTTCGAATTCAAAGAGAAGGTAACACTTGAATGACACGATGAAAAGGAAGTAGGGCACGAAAGGAGGAGGACACAGAATTCAATATTAAAACGGAAACGAGGAATCTGTTTCTCTCAGGGGGCCATCCATAAATTACTTAAACTTTTTTCTATCTACATCCCCCCCCCTATATATTTAAAAAGACGTGGCTATCATTTGTGAACACCTCTCTCTACCTAAGTTACGTAATTTTTAAAAATATTTACATTACCGAAAATATTACATTTATATCGCCTAAAGTTTTTTAAAAATCCGTCGAATCATCTAAAATTAATTGAAATCCTATATAATCCTTTAAAATCTCCGAAATCTATTTAAATCATTTAAAAACTCTTGAGATCTGTTAAAAACGAAATTCTTCAAAATGACTAAAAAATATTTTGAAATCTTTCATAATCCCTTGAAATCCCATCAAATTCTATATTTTTTAATCCCCAAAAAGGTTTATAATTCTAAAATATTTCTTTAAATTTCATTTCATCTCTTATAATTATGCAAAAAAATTATATAACAATGTCGATATATCCCTCCCTTTCTTTGTAACAGATTATAACAATTTTCTTCTCCATCCCCTCAAAAAAGATGTTAAGTAATTAATTAATGATCCCTTAATGCCCTTTACTTAAAACTAAGTAAAGTAAGAGCCTCGATAATATTTCTAGCACTTTCCCTCTATGTTGAGTCTACCTTTTTCCACTCGTTTATTCTTTATTCAGATAGTGTCTGAAAGGAGAGAATAAGAGTGAATGGAATCTTGGGCAAAAGATCCTCGTTTCTATCTTCGATCGAAATGTTTTAACTCCCTTGTACCTTGTTCCTTCTCATTAATTAATTAAAACCCACCTTATCATGATAAATCTAACTTTTCACTTTCCGCATCAGGATCGAAAATTTTTCAGCGTTCAATCAAAAACTAGAATACCTTGGAGGAAACAATCCCTTTCGGGAATTTTCTTAAATCCGCAATTCAAGCTTTTCATTATAGAAACCGTCTTCGAACTCCCCTCCCGGTCAACTGAACCGGGATATAATATTCAATTAGAAAGGAATCAGTTACTAATTGTGAGGTAAATCGG
>JAUESI010000008.1:0-21607 GCA_032275145.1 Synergus laeviventris | reverse complement strand
CTCCCCTCCCGGTCAACTGAACCGGGATATAATATTCAATTAGAAAGGAATCAGTTACTAATTGTGAGGTAAATCGGGAACTGAACCGCTGGCGACCAAAAGGGGAGTGTCAATTTTAAAAATCTTTCGAATTTTAATATAAAGAGTGATATTTGTAGAGAATTTCAAGACGCATTTTATTTTCCTTTTGGAAAAATGTTTAGGTTTTGTAGTTTTTGAGATAATTGGTAAAAAGTGGATTTTTTTTTAACGAAAAATTCCAATATTTTTTCACTTCAACTCGCGTTACTTTTAGCCAATTTTCAACACTTTTTGATTTTATCTATACTGAAATACGTGTTTAAGTCTTCTGAAACTATCTAAAAAATAAAAACGTAAATATTGTAATAAACAAAATAGTTGTTAATTTTTCTTAGAGAGATTGCCAAAATCATGAGTTTTAACCTTCAAGCATTTCGTTTAGCGAGCGAATTTTAACCTACGGAAAACATCCAGTGACAAAATTGTTCATTAAGGTTTAAAGAAGTTTTCTGGAAAGTTTAGGCTTAATTGGATCAATGGTTGAAAAATTATGAATGTTTTAAAAGGTGAAGTCAGATAGAGTAACGTCAAGATTACCACTTGGACTTTAAAACATTCATAATTTATTAACCATTGATCCGATTGAGCTAAAACTTTGCAGAAAACTTCTTTGAACCTTAATGAACAACTTTCTCACTGGAAGTTTTCCTTAGCTTAAAATTCGCTCACTAAACGAAGCGCTTGAAAGTTAAAATTCATGATTTTGACAATCTCTCAAAACAAAAGTTAACGACTATTTTATTTATAACAATATTTTCGTTTTTCTTTCTTAGATGGTTTCAGAACACTTAATAATAAGTATTGATATAAGCCTTGAAATTCTCTACAAATATCAGTCTGATATCAGTCTTTAAAACTAAAATTCGACAGATTTTTTAAATTAACACTCGGGACAATACTTCCCAGGCTGAATCCAGGCGTATCCCTCGACCCTTTTGGTCGTCCGTGGTTCAAATGGAGTTAAACAGGAGTTTGTTGAGCTAATGCAATTAGTACTAAAGTTTAAAATACATTTCAAATATCATCAACTCACCTTCAAGTTCGACGACCTTGCCAGCCCTCTTCAATGCCTTCACAGCTTCGTCATGTGTAGCTTCTTGAAGATCTTCGCCATTGACAGCCAGAATGGCATCTCCAACATAAAGTTGCTCCGTCGCATCTGCTGCCATTCCCTTGAAGATTTTCGAGATGAGTATAGGCATCTTGTTTTCCTTGCCACCTTTAATCGAAATCCCGAGACCATTATTGTCACTTTTCATAACGCGCACTACTCTTGTTTGATTAGCCACTGAATCCGGTACGTCCGGGTCATTTAAACTATCGATATTATTATTGTTTATATTGCCGTTCATCCCAGTGGGATCTTCACAACTTTCATCGAGGGAAATGCTTAAGTAATCATCCTCAAGGGACACGAAAACGCGATACCACTGACCCCGAACTTGAGTTTCAAGAATACCGGCGCGACCCGACGTAGATAACGAGGCGCCTGTAGTTGTCGTCGACGAGGAAGACGATGACGTCGCAGCTGATATCACGGATCCAAGCCCCATGACGCCCATGGCTGTTGGCTGACCACTACCACTGAGCTCCACCATTTCGATGTCTTCGCAGACTGCACGCTGTAAACAAATTCAAAAATTTTCTCAATCAAAGAATTTATTGTCACTCAAAAATATATGTATGTAAACGTATTAATTTTCATCAAGGGCTTCAATACTCGCTCATTTTTATATGTACTCGTCAGAATTTAAGAAATCAAAGTATACAAGTAAATTTAAAGAATCCAAGGAATATAAAAGCGATGGTTAACTTCTTGATATTCATTTATAATACACAGCATCACAAGCAATAACAATACAAATAATAATAATATATATTTTACATAGATTGACTGCCAGTATGTCCGAGATTGGGGCCAAAATTGAGCCATGTGGTTTATGGAAGACCCCTAACTAATAAATATAATACAAAGAAGGTTAAAAACAGGTTTAGAATATGCAAATGCGCATTAAGCGACAATAATTTTATTATTAAATGTGTATTATCAAAGAGTGTTAGAAACTGATTTTATTTTAATTACCTTTCAAATATTTCGAAAATTGACAAACATGCTAAATTAAGAGTTGTGAATTTTGATGACATTTGAAAGGTAATTAAAATAAATTAAAATTAGTTTCTAACATCCTTTGAGAATACCTTTCGATTGAGGTGGATCCAGTTTTATGAAGGATTGAAGTTGTTTGTCGCTTAATGCGCATTTTCATATTCGAAAATATTGTTTTTGATCTTCGTTGTATTCCATTTATCAGTTAAATAAAGAACAACAAAATTTATTTTCGTTTGAAGAAACATCTGATACTTCAGCCCAATATGTCTGAGCCACAGGATATTGTTAAAATTAAATCAACGCAATTAAGTTAAATTAGAGATCCTTTATGATAATTCAATTATCAGAAGTTTGATGCAGCCCTGTAATCTAATTTCAAAAATCTGTATCAAAATCTAGTTAACATCGAAACCACCGAAACTTTCCTCTAAATATGAAAATTAATTAGCAAGAGCAAATCAAATACAGACTCTGAGAAATACGCTGACATTTGTGAACTATAATTGCTTCGCCCTTAAATATCAATTAAACAAAACCCTTATTTCATTTGAAAATAACAACACGTCCAAACGTGAAAAGTTTTAAGTTATTTTTTTTCAAAAATTTTATTTCTGTAATGCAATCAGCACTTTTAATAAATCAAAAAAGTAACATCTTCTGAAAAGCTATCATCCTTCTTTTCAAAACATGAAAGTTGTTTTCCTTGAAAAAAGCAAGTTTCTTTGAAATAACGAGTTCTTCTCCGTTTTCACAATTTACAAGACTGAAAACTTCCTTCAGCACCTCTTTGACATTTCCGTATTTTTCTGCACAGTATTTGTAAAATATTCTCAGGTGTTATTAGGTCTGAGTTTAACATTACAAACGAGTGCTTATATATACTCTAAAGAAAGAATTCGTCTTAAGAAAAATACAATTTCTTGCAGAAAATCAGAAGATCTACATTTTATCTTGGGATTTAGAAATAATTGAAAACCCCTCCAAGAAAATTAGGTCTTGCATTCCAAATTATATAGATCTGGCATTCGAAATGAAACGTCAATTATCCATTCTCCTTATAATGCTACGCAAATAGAAGTTGTGAGAGACGCGTGGGTAAAATATGCATATAATGAATATGTATTTATTGACTCCGGTAAGATTTGTGGGTGCCTCAGAGAGGATAAATTAATGACGTTATATTATACATAGGCATTGGGATATTTGACACAAGTATGGCATGATACTGAAATTTACATCGTTTACAAATTTAAAAATAAACGAAAAATAAAAAAATTATTTTCTCTAAAACATACAAGATCCAAAATTTTCTGATGGAAATTAGTTGTATACAACTCAATAAATGGGGTAAGTTCCAAATGAGCTAAAAAGATTAAGCTTTTTGAGTTGGCTTTCAGCATTGAAAAGATCTATTATCAACAATAAAATTATGACCAAACGAATCAGGGAACTTTTGGTGAATTTTTTTGGTTAAAGGGATGATATGGGATGAGTTCCAAATGAGCTAGAGGGATGAAACTTTTTCTTGTGTCTTGTAGCATTAAGAAGACTTATTATCAGTAATAAAATTCTGACCCAACGAATAAGGGTGGTTGTGCTGAATTTGCTAATTATAAGGGATGAAGTAGGATGTGTTCCAAATGCGCGGGTGGGTTGAAACTTTGGTGGTTCATTTATTGTCATATTTATTGTATGACGCTCTTTGATTCTAAAATTGCGTCACTTTCATTAAAAATTGAAATGAAAAGGAAATACGATATTCGACAGTATCAACTATAGCTTATCATGTTAACGTCGAAATGAATGGTGGTATTCCATTACATTCTTATGAATTCCAATCAGTTTTCTATATATATGTATACTCGAATATGTCCATCGATCAGGAAAAAAAAAAATACATATAGGACTAATTCAGCACGATGTCCTTCAAATCTCAGAAAAAAGAATCCAATCATGTAATTCCAAAAAATGTAATTCCTTGATCTATCTTTCATTAGTGTTATGTTTTATATTATTTAATTAAATAATGATGATCTTTTAATACTTAATACTCATTTACCAATTCATTAAACATCTAGAACTGGAGTTAAATCTTTAAATATTATAATTTTCACAAAATTGATGCTGTACTCTCAAATCTAAACAGGATTCCAATACACAGTTGATAATGCACAACAATTAAGAGCCCATGAGCTAAATGCATTCGCCTGATAACACTATGTGGAAAATACATTAAAGTAATCATGGTCCTCTATATAGTTACGATGTGAGCATCTCTCTAAATTTATTGAGATACGAAATTAAAAGTTTTTTTAATTAAAGAAATTATGCTAAGGTACGTTTATCTGGTCCTAAATTTTTTATTGAAATAAATAAAAAAACTTGATATTTTTTTTATAAATGTAAATATTTAGGACTAGATAAATGTACCTTAATGCTTTATATTTAATTTTCTAAATGTTCAATTTCATATCTGAATAAATTTAGAAGTAGCGTTGCAGAGAAAAAAATTTCTATAAGGTAGGGATCGGTTAAGTAATGCCAGATAATACATAGCCTTAAGAGTTTTTCAAGAATTATTCAAGAATTTATTATTCAAGGATTTTAAGAAATTTATGCAGTCATTTTAAGAAATTGCAAGGGATAAAAAGAGTTTAAAGGATTTTAATAAATGCTAAATCTAAAAAGTTCAAAAAAGATATCAGTTAGGAAATGTAAGATTTATATGTTATTCCCGATATCTCAAGACATTTTAATTAACTTTAGGGAGTCTTAATAAACATGAAGAGATTTCATGGAAACTCAAGACAGATAGATGGATATTGATAATTCTACAAACAAATAGAACGGTTATAATATTGAATTTTTGTACGTTGAAATTTTTTTACCTAATACCCACACAATAATTTAAAAGCTTCAAAAACCAGTTCTCCTTTCTTCATTTGTATTATTCTTATTAGAGTTTAGAAGAAATTCTATTCCTTTTGATTATACAATACCCGCTTAAATGAAATTGTAGGAGTATCCAGTGGATGAAATTCACATTGGAAAATGTAAAAAAAAAAAGAAAAAAAAGAGGTGTAAAAGCCGGAATATAAGGCAACTTTCCCGTGCTAAGTTAGAACTGAAGTACGCTATGAAAAAATTACTTCACATCTGGTGCAGGAGGTTAGAACGCACATGGAGCCCGTACCGATGAACTCGCGTAAATTCTCGATTTAATATGAATGCATAATGACTGTAACCGCGACACTGGACTCTACAACGAAATTTACGTTCGAAACGATAATCGTGCGGTAGTTCCAATATCGGAATTTTAAAAATATAATTAAAATCAGAAAATTGCAAATGATTCACCCTTAAATTATTAATGGTGACTCCATTATTAAGTTAATAAAAAACATTATTAAACTCTAAAAAGAAATAATATAGCTCAATGGCTCGTAGTGTGTTCACCAAGCGATGAGTGAAATTCGGTAAAACCAAGCGGGACATTGACCTTCGGATTAACGAGGATTATGAAGTTTAACGAGAGAATTTTGCACGTTCGAACAAATCCGCAAATTAAGCAACGAGCTGTAATTTTAGGCTATGCTCTGATACATTAATTCCTATCCGTGTGTAGAAAACCGAAGTGATATGAATATCCGTGAAAATTGTCATTAGTGCTTATTTCTGGATTCAATTACTAATTTTGTCTGTGTGAAATCTATCTAGCATGACTTTTTTTCATTAAAAAAATGTTACAGTCGTAAATGACAATTAAGATAAGATGTAGAGAGTGTTTTACTTTATATATCTAAGCAAAGTAATATTCTCTTTAAAAACCTTTAGAAGAGGTTGTGCACACTAAAGTTCGCATACGCTTGCTTTATATAGAAAACATTACAAGAAAAAGAAAAGGGAACATCCTGCGATATCTATATTGTGAGAGTAGCTACTCACGTTGTGGTACTACCGTAACCGAATGTTCATGAGTTCTATAAAAGTATATAGGGAAGAAATTTCAAGTCCTTTTTCTAAAAAGGAAAGCTACTATGGACGAATGTCTGTCAAGTGCACTCAAGTTGAATTCGAAGAGACAAAAAAATTTCTGGAGTATATTTAGAGAAAAAAAAAAAAGTAAAATGCAGTAGAAAAAATATGAAACCGTAGGATATCGTTGTATAAAAGGATCATATATTCTTTTGTAAAATTTAGTCTTTAGTCTATGAAAAATTGATATAATAGGTTTCTTCTTCAATAAAAATATGTAATATCTTCTGAAATCATTTAATAGAATCTTGTTCATACATGTGGCGTTATATTATGTCAACTGTGTACCGAGTTAACACACTGTGATTCAATTATAATACCTTTCTTAATCAAAGTATCGATCCACAAACTGTACACTGAGCACTGAACACTGAATGCACATTGCACATTCGAGGCTCGGGGACGTTATAATTAAAGTATTTGTTCTCGAAAATTAGTCTTCGTGCGAGCAAAGTAGAATCACCGAAGGGAAAAGGACTTGGTTGAAACTTGAAACAGTTCGTGGGTTAAAGAGTAGGGTGGGGCTTTTATGAGAAACGACTAAGAGAAATTATTGCCACGCCTCTACTTGTTGAGACTGTCGATTTTGCACAGAAATTTAAAACAAATAATATTAAAACTTAGAAATAAATTTTTTAATGAAAAAAAAACCTTAAAAATTAAAAACTATGAGGTTTATAAAAAGAAGTAAAAAACTACTTGAAACAAAAGTAAGTTCCAAAGTCACTTTTTTCAAATGAAATGAAACATTATTTGAAACTAGTTTGCTGGCCGAAAATGATGAATTTCACGCACCTTTGTTTAGAACCAACTGATGGCGGACCTGCGAATATACTAATAGGCGATTAAATAGTACAGCAAACTGGCGAACTACTATAGCCATCGCATAAAACAGTCATCGCTCAATTAGTATCAATCAAACTACATATAGAAGGTTCAATCTAAATTTAGTCTAGAGTCACGATGTAAACAATTAAATGTCAATTGGTTTCAAATTTGATACTGAGGTTGTCAAGCATAAGGATTGTGATAATTATGTGAACGGAGAGCTAAACATAGGAATTTTTATTATTTTCTCAACAATAATTGTACAGAGTGTCTAATAATTTTTGGTGCTTTAATAATTTTTTATGTGCTAGATCCAGAATTTTCTAACGTTTTTTTCACGGGTTTATTGAGAATAATTTTTTAAAATTTAATTGTCTTACTAGAAAATAAAATTAAGTACGCCCGAAAAAATGTCTTGACTTTTATTATAATAAGCATCACATTTCTATAGCAATCAAAATTTTGAAATGATTTAAACTATCTAATTGCAGATTCAGAGGTATCCGTATTTGAAAACACCTTTCTGAGTTGGAATGTATAACAACGAATTACTATTATTAAAATTTTCGCGTGAAGAAGTCATATAGTGATAAAAAAAAGATAGAAGTTTTAGTTGCCTAACTCAAAACTTTGTTCTGGTACTTTTATTATATGCTTCGTCGTAAATATTGCACAGTATGCTGATGCTTCTACAAGCGAAATGTCACGCGACTAGTATGAAACAATAAGTATACCAATTACCGCGATGAACGACTGTGACAAACACTTTACCACTACTCATCTTTGAAGTATTCAGTTAAAATTACTATTAATCAAAATATGTACGTGTTCTCTGTATATTATAACTTTTACTTTAATGCTTTAACATTACTGAAAATTCGTTCATTAATGGACCTCCAGACAAATTTTTGATTGTACTCTCTATATATTAACTTATTTTCCCTAGCCTATAAATATTATGTAATCTATAGCAATATTTTACTGAGTTTCAAATCTTAAATTAGGAACAATGAAAAATAAAAAATAAAATTTCAATCTTCAATGCCTTGTCTTAAAATGGTTTCATTTTTGAGACGTAAATTTGACTTATTTTTGCGCACCTTTTCAACTTTTTTCAAAATGATTTCAAAAAGGGTTTTAACTGATTTCCAAAGATATCAACAGACTTTTAGACATTTAAAACTATTTGAAGAGATTTTATACGGTTTCTGAAGATTTATAAATATTTTGAACGATTTCTAGCGATTTCTAAAGATTGCAATCAATTTTAATAAGAGGTGTCAAAAGATTGTAATAAATTTCAAAAAATGTAAAAGGTTCGGTATAAGTAATGTAATATAATAACTATAAAATCTACATTTGTATAGTTAAAATTCATAAGTTACATCAATTAACGATTTTTATTGGAACCCTGCTTTATTACGGATACAAATTGCTCCATAAATTCCATAAGACATCTAATCGATTACTCTGCTAAATAATTTTCTATGAATGACAAATTTTTATTTAAGTTTTAAACTGAGACCTTTTAGTTATCGAAATTTAGAATATCTCCAGACTGAAATTTTCCTTGCATAGGAATTCAAATTATAATTTGAAGAGCGACGTCGCGACGGTTGAAGGCTGTAGACGCGTCGCCAACAAAGAATTTTTCCTACCAAGTATAATTTGAATAACAAATGAGTATGTTAGGAAAAGAAATTGCGGAAAAATAAAGTTTTTACAGCGATGTCATACTGTATCCACGATTTTATGAAGAATATTATCATAACGACTGAGCATTGTTTTTCTATCAGCAATACTAAAGAAATATTTTAGACATGATCCTAGGGCCTTAACCCGCAATTCAAAACTACAAAATCTTTAATTTAAAAAAATATATAATCATTCATTTATCCATTTGAAAAAATAATTCTATAATTTCCACTGGACAGGAAATTTGAAAAAGGATATGAAATTTTTATTGAATTCGCGATGACAGCTGATCAGGAAAACCGAAAATCCCTAAAAATTTTGAGTATCGGGAAAAGGCCGAGAAATAGGCGAGAATTTTGTTTTAAAACCGGGATTTGAACAACTATTAACATTACAAAAGTTCAATGGTTCGGACAACAAAATAATTTTATTGGCATTTGCACAACAACATATTTTTGTTTACCATATATACAGCATATAGTTTTATGATATAATAATTATACAAATTTTTCCCATAAAAGAAGATCATTAAGATAAATAAAATTGAATAAATCAAGCTTTTTCTATATTTCATGTATATAATCCCACGCATAATTTAATAATTTGCATTCTTTAATTCTTTGTCGGTAAAGAGCTTAGAAAGAACGAAGCACCGCGCACATTCATCACCTTGTAATCTACGAAATACGTGTTTGTTTTTAACGAAGGCGTTTCATACGCGGAACCAAGCCTACCTCAACGACCTACCTCAAGCGATGGTTGTAATATATTATATATTACATATTCTAACAAAAAAATTTTTTTTAATTTTTAGATTCGGGAATTGTTTTCTAGTTTCGGAAAATGTACAGTTCGAATATTTTAATATTTCTAATTGTATGTCCATGTGAAATTTTTTAATTAAAATATCTGCTTTGATAGAATATTTCCACATTCTTTAACACTTAGTAATTTGCACTATAAAACGCAATTAATTAAAATCCAATTAAAGAATTCCATAACTGCTAATTTTTCATTGAATTTCATATCGTATTCGATATTTAATACTAATATCGATATTTTCTGAACCGGAGCAATATTTTAAGGACAATAAGAATAAATGAAAATAAATTAATCTAAATTTTCAGTTAAACTAAAAATCTAAATAAAAACCTATGGCGAAGCAGCATTGATAATAATTATGAATTCTCTTGTTCATTGCTCATAATACGTATTCTCCTATAGAAATTAAAGCTCATTGCCTCCATGTATATTCGTACTAATTGCACGCACTCTAATAAATTGCTAATTTTGGTAATGCAATTCGAAATGAACTCGAATGTCCCTGAAAATAGTGGAATTGTATTCATGAATTGTCCTTCAGCACTCGCGAATTATTCAATCTAAATTATTTATCCCCTAATTATTTACAGGCAATCTAGATATAAAAGAGGACTCATTTTAATTTAGACTTCAGTTAAAATTAACTGCATGTAGTTAAATCTCATAAATATCTTATAATCTTTATTCTAATGAATTTAATATATCGTTAAAGTTCTGACGTTCAAATAATGAACAAATTTTTGTATTCTTTGCATTTAAAACAAGAAATTTTAGCACATCATTAATTAATCAAGTTTACATCTGTTTTATCTGGACATATATTTTACGAGTGTTTTTAACCTAGATTAACGATATATTTAATCGATTTTGTTTCGTCCATTCAGTTTTAAACCTCAAATATTAATTTAAATATTAATTGAAATCTCAATTTAATGTCTCATAATATGTATAATATTGTCAGAAATTATAAATTATTATTCCATTTTCTAAAAAGTAATTATCAATTTAAAATGATTTAATATTGAAAGCTTTCAAATTAAGAAAATAATAATTATTAACAGGGGCGGCAGACCATTTTTGGTTGTGTCTTTCTTGTTCATTAAGAACCGTAAATATATACAAATGAGAGCAAAAGCAAGAGTCTATAGTATGGAAAATAATAATTGATGATTTTCCATACCATCGTGTCTAAATTGCTCTCATTTATTTACATTTACGGCTCTTGGTGAGCAAAACAGACAGTCAATTAACCAATGGTCCGCTGGCCTTGATAAAATTTTTCCTCATAAACTTAAAAGCCTCAAATCAAAACAATCCAAATATTAAAACTATACCTGGAAAACAGGTTATAAAGTTGCTTTATTTACCTTTTCAAACGAGTTTGATTATTTTCAGAATTGAAAGAAAATAATATCAAGGTCTTTAAAAGGCAACAGAAAAATAAGGCAACGCTTCCAGGCGAGGTAAATAAAAAGGACAGTAAATAATGCAAACCGGCGGACGGATGAGAGAAGTAAATGCTCGAATTCAACAAAGGACATGGCTCGTTGGTTTCGTGACTCCTACACCTAACAACTTACCGTTTTGCGCGCGTGTATGAGCATATGACTTCCGGTTAGTGGTGGGGATGAAAGAGAGAGGCAGCCCTTTTTCCTCTCTCGTGTCTAGCACACTTCGTCGTCCTCTCTGCAGATGTTGGCACGCTTCTTCATCTGCTGGAAGTCAACACGCTCCATGATCCAGTTTCCAGCCAATGACATAACCGGCTACCGGTTCCTTTTTCAACCTTGTGGACATTTCCCCCAATCCACAATGCTCCAAATAAAACGATGCCCCACTTCCTCTCCGGCTGCACACTCCCTTTTCCGAATCACGAAATAAATCTCGGTTCAATCCTTTCGAGAACCACAACTTTCAAACTTGTCGCGATCTTTAATTTTTATCACCCCCACGTATTCTTTCTGCTGAAATAAACTTGCTACAGACTCCTTATAAACTTCCTATACAAACACTTTTTAATAGTTATAAACTTCACTGCACTTAGTCACACGAAAAAAAAAACACTCCGCGATAAAAAAAAAAGGGAGCAACAAGTGTATTAAAAATTTAAGGTTATAGATGATTACGAATTTGGAGTTTTGTCACAAGATCAGGACTGTCCTAGTTTTGTTTACGTCCGTTTGTTTTGTTTCGCGTTGATTCACTCGATTATGTATACAATGGAAATTTCGAATTTCACGTTCGGAACTACTTCTTATGTTTTAAAGTAGAACAGATAAAACAAGGTTATTAAACTTACAATGAATCGCGAATTGGAAACATTAAATTTCACTTTGCAAATTGGAACTCGAGTGTCGGTTATGGATTGTTTGAAACTTTTAATTTAAAATCTAAGAGAAAGTTTCACTTTTCTCCGGAGAATGCGTGTCTTTGACACTGTGGAGGCAGGTTACACCTGCCTTTGAAACTTGTTCCACGTGTCTAACGGGAGGGGAGGAATTCCGCTGACGATTCAAAGGACAGTGGTTACCAAAAATTTCGCGTTACGCGGCACTTTCGAATGCCGGTCACATCGCCGACAATAAACAGGAATACAGTTGCACGTCACGAACGAAAAAGTAACACTACGTATCACCACGACAGCACGAGACGGACTGACTAAACTAAACCGGCGGCTCTCGCGAGTCGCGGGTTTAAGACAAGTTACTGTGGACTGCGGGTGGAAGTAGAAGGGTGGGAAACGCCGCCAGCGCTACTAGTGTCGAATTTCTGAACACTGACGCCGCGCCTCTCTATTTTACCAACTCGACTATTAGGGGTAGTTTTTTCTTTTCAAAGTCAGGAATCATTCATTTTAATTTTCTTCAGTATTTTATGGAAATTCAATTTTATGAGACTTACTTCATTTTAATTAATAATAGTGTTAATAATATTGCGTACCAGAGCGGATCAATAATTTAGGATTACGATAGAATTCAAGAAGAATTATAAAAGATTTGTAAAGGATTTTTAAATTACGTAATACTTTTTTTAATGATCGACTAATGAAAGAATGGGCTGCCAATTTAACTGTAAAATCAGAGTTTCATAACGATAATTCCTCTCAAAGAGAAATGACCATTTGCAGTTTTATATTTAATATACGAAAATGTTTCAGCAAGTTAATAATAATTTCTACGAATGAATAAATCTAAAGGTATCTTATTCACTCCTGTCGTTAGGCAACCCAAAGTACTAACGAGTCTTCTGTAAAAATCTACAAGAATTTATCATTTAAATATTTTTAAAATATTTTTTATTTATTTACTCATATTTTTTATTAGATGTAACAGGTGCATAATTAGTACTCTTGTACTAATTGCCCCCAAGTCTCAACCCCTTCTCCCCACCCTTCTAAGAACTTCTATAACCCTCATAATATTATTTGTAAACGGATAAATACTTAATTATACCATTTTCATATCATCTTCAAAGTATACAAAAGCACATGGAGAACGTCTAACAATTTCTATTGTTTTTTTTTCATTTCTGTACTCTTTGCGTACAAAGGCAACAAAAAAACCTTTCTTCAGCGTTCGAGAACTTGCATACCACTTCCGGCGATAGGACAAAACTATTATTTCCTCTTTCACACGACCTAACTTACGGGCATGTCTTATTTAACATGTTGCATCAAATTTTGTTTTTTAAACTAATTTTTTCAAAAAAAAATATTGTGCACAGACGTATCACATTTATAAAATGAAAGGAAATATACTAAATAAGGTACGTTTACTTTTACTTTACGTTTACGTTTTTAGTGCATTTCTTTTAATTTAACAAATGTTAAACTCGATAAGTCAATAAATGAAGAAATTTTATTGTAGGGAAAAATGCCGGTAAGATAGGAATCTAATAACTAATACATGGCCTTAATGAGGCTGTTTCCTCAGACTCTAGGCATCGAAGTTTTTTCCTTTTTAGTTTCTTTGTCGTCAAGCCAAGTTTGCTGGCTGTCAAATCATAATTTAATTCAGGATGGCAATAATGGGAGGAGGTTTGAGGAAGATGAAGACCGGAGGCAGCAGTATGGTTCTTGGGCTGAGGATTTATCGAAGGCGAAAGTCGATGCATTAACGATGGACGGAAAAACGGAAACGAGATGATGGTAACGAAGCGAGGGGTGAAATTGAAGATGGGGTGATGGGAAAGGAATAACCTTCCTCCGTCCTTATTCGACTTCAGCATCCTTCGAAGAAGGATAAAAATGAATCAACCCGAGATGCATTTTGATAAAAAAAAAAAGAAAATCAAATAGAGGATTAACTAAAATTTTTACTGCGAAAGAAATACTAAAATCTCATGTTTTCCATTTAAATTTAGGCCATGCAGTTACCCGATCCCTGTCTTATCGGCATTTTTTTATCTCTTTTTACATTTTGTTATACCTATGATATCGAGTTAGAAATTTGATGATTACCATGCAGCCTACCTCTAATTATAATATTTATTAAGTGAAATGAAGCATTTGAATTCTGAATTTTTTATAAATAATAATTTCAAATAAGATAAAAAAATAACTACCAAATTTAAAGAGTATTATTTTTATCGAGAGAAGAATAAAGATCTGTCATGAATCCCATCTCGGGACGAGATGTCATTCACACAACAGGGACATAATTTACGACATGAAAAGATCTCAGGATGGTGAAAATATATCTGCGAAAGAAAAATCGTCGATCCGTTAAATTAAATAATATGATTCAACGCCATAGCCGGAGTAGAATATTTCTACACCTTTTTTCAGAAGAGACGTGGAAATATATTTTGGTATAATATGTATGTTGAATATGATAGAGATAATTATTTTGATCTTCACAATTTATTATTCCTTTCGCCCGAAAGGATTAAAAAGTACACACACACATATATATTGTTTTTTATGATTTATTTCATAAAAATAGTCTATTTAACGAAATACGTACTTTAACATAAGAACAATTTCATTTGGCCAACTTTACAATTCCATTAAGGATGTTGAAACTAAGTTCTGACCACAAAATTCAACTTCCTAATTTTCACTCAAGAGATATTAAATTATATATTTTTTTAGCAATACTTATTTTTCCACAAAATTTGGATTACTGAGCGAATAAATGCCTGGTTTTAATACTTTTTTTTAATTCAAAGATTGTATCGAATTTTGGGATTAACATTTGCTTTCAACACCCTTACTCAAATATTTTTCATTTAATTATTAAATATATTGATTAGACATAATAGATAATTTTATATAAAATAAAAGTGTTTTGATGTGCGATGAATTCAATACTTTCTAACACTATTTTCTTTAGTGAATATTTTCTTAGATATTAATACTTATAATTATTTAAATGCGCTGTCTACATTTAAATTCCTTCAACTTACGAGTAACTTCTCGCTTTCCACATTTGTTTCTTATCTTACACTCCGACCTTTTATCAGTACACAGAAAAGACTTTCACTAACTGATTTTCAATAGCATCTTTAAAAACATTAACACTTTCAATATTTTTCTATTACAAAACTTTTCTCCTCCAATTAAAAAAAAACATTCAGATCTAAATTGTCTGTGATAATTAAGAAACAGTTAAAGTAAGGAATTTTAAAATTTTTGTTTAGAAATTTTAGAGATTGCTGGGAAATTTATAGGGTTTTGAAAGATTCTTAAGAATTTTGAAGGATTTCAGAAATTTTAAGAGATTTAAAATCTCTTAAAATTCCCTAAAATCTTTTAAAACTAATAAAAATATATTGAAATCCCTTAAAATAACTTGAAATTCGTCAAAGAATTTTGTGTGATCAACCCCCCGATAAATAAAAAATATTTGTATAAATATAATTACATCAGTATAATATAAGATACCGGAAAACACTGGGAATAAACTAGAAATTCGCTAGGCAAAAATCAGTAGACACCCTGTATTTGAAAATGAAGTTTTGCAATTAACTTCTTTCTTCATTAATAAATAACTATCAATATTAGATCTTTTTCCTTTTGATCGCTATCTCCATTACTCTCAATTAATTGAATACTATTTAGTAATCAATGGACCGATTCACATAATCTTCAGTCTTGATTTGATAAGATCGATTGCTTTACAAAAAAGATGTCGAAGGAATGAAGGATGAACACAAGAGCTCTTAACGATCTCTCATGAAGAAGGCATCTTTGATTTTCTAAGTAACTGCAGTTTTCACATCGAAGGGGGTGAATCTTGAAAGGCTCTTTATTCAAGATCTAATCACGGCGTGCTTCAATTTTCGAAAGAAAAAAATTTCGAAACAATCATGAGAGTTGAGATGAATTAAGGAGGTTTGTCATGCGAATTGATGTATTATTTTGTGCCAGCATCAATTATGTCCTGACAGTGGAGAACCATTCGTCTAACAAATTCTCGGAGAAGTGGTTGCCTTTTTTTTCCAACTTCCATGACTTCTTCGTGATTGGCTTCGCCATGGTCTTCATATTCTATTACACATTGGTTTGTAATGAGACTGAAGGCGAAAACTGTCAAGTCACAATGTCTGGCGGTAATTACTTCATGAACTGTGGACATACCTGAAAGTTTAAAAATAAACAGTGTTAATTAATGTAGTTTTAGTGAAAAATATTTATTATTGCAAATGTAAAGTTGTTGCGACTAAATTACATATATACAGTCACACTGACAAAAAAAATTTCAAGCAAGCATACAATGACAAGTCAAACTTTAGTAGCTTCAATACAGATAGAGTGAAAGACAGAATGAATACTTTATTATTATTGATTAATCAAATAATCATACTTTTCTATGAAATTAAAACTCATAAATCGTCGGATTTCGTTAAAGAAGATGTTTCCTCTCTATCTTCACGATGAAAGAAAATCAACTAATTTTGGTCAATGAGAGATCAAAGAAGCTATGCTATAATGAGATTAATTTATGAAACTGGTTTATTAGACTAATGAATGATATGTAATTAGTTTGCAGAAGAAATATTCTGAGAGTTTAGACATCTCAATAATTGTTATGAAAATGCATCACTAATTTTCAGATATCTAGGGACTCATAATATTTCTCATCATGAATTATTACGCTTTGTTTACGATCTCTCTATCAGAATAATTAATTCTCTCATTAATTCTACTTTATCAATAGAGAGCAAAGATTTTCTTCGAAAGAAGGAATAGATATTATAACAAAAGCCTGTTATTGTCAGAATCGGGTCAAGTCATTATATTTTTTATTATATTAATAATAAATTATTTGAGAATTTCTTTACTAACCGACGGCATCAACTCCCATCATTCTAAGCATCTTCAGTTCCGCGACAGTTTCGAAACTGGGCCCTCCTAGGCACGTATAGACACCCTTGTGTACGATATCACTGATCCCCATCTGCTCTGCGACCTGAATAGCGATGTCCAGAATCGCCTTGTTGTAGGCTTTATTCATAGGTGGAAATCTGGGTCCAAATCTGAAATGAGAAAAAGGAGAACATCAGCCTCTACCTTTTTTCAAAAAGAGGAGATTGGATTTGATTTTATCTAAACTATAGTGTCCGCAATATCAATTTTATATAAAACAGATCAATCTTCTCAAGTAATAGTGTCTCTTCGCCTATAGGTTGATCATTCGAATTTTCAGTTCACCAAATTTCAAAATTTCACAGATTTTAATCATATTCAAGGAATTTCCAAAAGAATTTAAAATTATAAAAAATGTCCTGAGCTCTTTACTTCAAAATATAATTAAAATTTTGAAATTTCCTTATTTTCATCATGGAATATCCTGTGCACACTTTTTTGTGGTGATATATTGAATATCTCTTTAATAACAAATCTGACTGCTAACAAAATATTTGGCACTGGTAAGATTAATTTCTTTAATTCTCTTCATCGTAATGAATTACATTCTAACAAAAGAGGAAAAATTTGCCCTGATGTATGAAAAGTAAATAATAGGAGTCCTCACAAGTGAATAGAACCTGTTTCGCGGAAGTAAAAAGCCTGGTAAACTCACCCCTTAGGTCCATAAGAGTAATTTCCGAAGGAAGGACAAAGGAGAAAACAAAATGGGAAGAAAGGGGAATTTGGAGATGGTAGAATCCATTAATATTGTGGCAAGTGACAAAACAGAAAATGGATATAGTAGAAGCAACGACCTGCAAAAGCTCTGAAAGCTCAGCCTGAGGTTAGTTTAGGTAGCAGAATTGGAAGAATCGTTGCAAGATGAAAAAGGGGTAAAAAGGCGTAAAAAGGGCTAAAAAAAGGATAAAAAAATGGAAACTTCACATTGACAGAACTCTAAAAGGAAAGAAATACGCGCCAGTTTCTTGAGTAAATAGGCCAATCAGCTTCTTTATATCGTGCAAATAGTTCATCAATTCGATTCAAGGAGTTATTTCAATGTAGTACATTCATTTTACTAACTTTTTCCCTTTTTTTCTCTCATCCTATCTTTCTTTCTCACTCCTTCCCAAGAGTGTAATCCCTAAATCGTAAATTAACCTGACACTCTGGAACGATATTTTCTTTTGATGAATTCAGGTCTTGTGTAGTTTTTTTTATGTGAAGAATTGGGCTAGGTAAAGAGTGGTTATATAGTTTCTGAATGTATATTTTTCCAGAGTTTCAAAAGTCGTTAGATGAACTAGTATTTGCAATGCACTTGCTTTCGAATACCACTCGACCTGGTTCAAAAAGTAGCCTAAAGTTGACGGTTCTCCTTCGCTATAAAATACAATTTGGAAAACAGAATTTCGCCTACCAAAGCATAAATCTAATTTTCGGAAATCATTATAGGTATTTGCTTTTGAACTTCTCCAATGAGAGCGAACTTCATATAAATCTACCTATTTTAATTGTACTTTCGAACTTATTTTTTTTTCTTCTTGTTCATTATTACTGAATGAAAAAATATGATCTTACCTGTCATCATTTGGTCCCTGAAGAGGACTGTTTCCAGCAAAGCCCATAAGATTGACATGATCATTTACAAGCATAATGTCTCCAACCTTATAATTGGGGTTCAAACCTCCAGCTGCATTCGTTGCAATCAAATGAGACACGCCAACGAGTTTCATCACCCTCACTGGCATCGAACACTGTGGACATTTATTATGCAGACAATTAGTTTTAATTAATAATTTAGTTATATAAAACCAAGCTAAAAAAGAATGAAAAAACTAAAGATTTATTGATAGAAAAAAATCAAAGTTCCTCGACTATAAAAAATTCATATTTTTTCACAGATTTGATAAAAAGAAGTCTAGTTTTGCCTAAATATACCACAGAAAAAATATAGAAAAGTTCAAAAGCCTCCTTCAGAAATTGAAAAAAAATATCTCTTTAGAAAAACAAAATAATTTTCGAACATCTTACAGTGTCTATTGTTCAAATTTCATGAATGTGAAACAAAATATTCACGAAAAAATCTTATTGTTTAAAAAATTAAAAAAAAATCTAGTTGTTTAGGTGCAAAAATCATGCCGATTTGCTGGAAATGAATGAATTAATGAATTAATTCATTCTGGAAGAGTAAATAATCCAATTAAGTTAGCCGCGAGAGATAATACTTCGTTAACAATTGTTCTCGAGATTTGTGTAGCGTATAAATACGCAAATTAGTCAAGTTTCTGGCCGAATGATCCAAGTCGAGAAGTGAGATGATTCTGATGCAGAATTTCTGGAGGTAAAGCGGATAAAGTGGGTAAAGTAGCTTTGTTATCCGCGCGAGAGTTGAACGGTATTGTCAACGTACCTTCCAAAGTGGATAGCCCTCGTAATAGTGGAACCTGCCCTGCATACACATGACCGGAACCTTCTCTAAATAACCAAAGACCAGCTGCCCGACGTGACCCTTCACCGTCGAGACAGGAAAGTGCGGTATCTCTTCGTATGGAAAGGATTTCTTTTCCGTAAGCGAATCAGCTATTGAACCTGGACACAACTCAGTTTGCTCAGATTCTCCTGCTTGGAAAATAAATGTAACATAAGTTTGCAACGAAATTACATTTTTCTCACACATTATTGCTCTAGACTCCAGACTAGAAAAAGGGCTTGTGTTATACTTACCATATGAGCAAATTTAGATAACCCGGATTTTTTTTTTGAAAGCGTAAAATTGTAGAAAAAAACCCGGGTTATCTAAATTTTATCATATGATAAGTAATACGAACTCTTAAAGATCTTTAACACAGATGGTACAAGGGGTTGATCACTCTTAAAATTTCACAAAATCCTCTGAATTCCAAAATTGAATCCGATGCTAGGAAAACTTGATATTACAAATTTAAGCGTGTAAAATTGCTAGAAAAATCTCTTCAGATACTTTAGAATTCATAGACATCTATTTAAATTCCTCAAAATCTGTTGACATCTTAAAACTCTTTTAAATCCCTTGCAATTGCTTAATATCTTTTGGTATACTTTAAAATCTATTTAAAATCCTTAGAAATCTCTTGAAATTGCTTTTAATTTTTTGATATCCCAAAAAATCTTTAAATTCTTTGAAATTTTTGGAAATATTTGAAATCTGATGTATACTCAAAATTAGAGTAATCAACCCTTCAATCTGATATAAAAAAGTATGTTTTCAAGGTGCTCATCAAAATTCCAGTTCTCTGCTAAAAATTTATCTACAAGTTAGTGTAGAGGAATTTGGTGAAGGAACCCTTAAACGATTGCCAAAAAGGTTTAAAACGTTCCTGTACATTTTACAAGAACTGTACAGTTTTTCTTATTTTTTTTCCTTGAGTCTTTTATAGGATCCTCTATCGATATTGCTTTTGTCCAAAATTAGTTTCAATACAGTTTTTAAATTCTTTTACAGAAGTTCTTTTACACATTCTTTGATTATCTTGAGCATTTTGTGAGAAGCATGTAATTATTGTTAAATGGAAAACCATGCAAACTTCAGTTACATTATAATAAAATAGGAAGAACTTTCTTTTTATATAGGGACTTAAAAAATTTGACTGTCATATTAGAAAAGTAAGGAACTTTGCATTTGTCAGTCATGTGAAGCAACTTTTATAGTTTTATATTTATTGATGTAATTAATTGGTGTCCAAGCTGAGATACTAACCCATTCCAGATCCGCATATTATGCCGATTTTCGGTTTGAATGGTACCCGCTCTAAAAGATATTGCGCACTTTCTTGAAGTGCTTCAAACGTATATCTGAAAGAAGAAATGATTATTGATAGCTTTATCATTAATAAAACGCAATCGGTAATGAAAAAATGTTTTCTCAACTTCGTTAATCAATAATCAGGTCATCCTTGATTATTAAATATGAATAGCAGTGCACGTCGACTGAATACAGAAAATACTGTACACGCCAAAAAAACATTCAATGTTCCAAATACGTCCAAAAACGTTTTTGAACATTGTATGTTTTTATCAAATTATTTGGCTTGACTTAGGACAATTTTAGGACATTCGTGCTCACTGAATATGCTTTCTATCAAGATTACAAAACCTTTGAATATTTTTCGGTTTATTAGGGATGTAAAATTTAACTTGAAACTTACAAATGCTCTACAATTGGTATTCAGAATATTTGTAGATTTCAAATCGCAAATGTGGTGCCGAGAAAGAGTAAAAGAATTGTAAGAATTGAAATAGGTTCGATGAAAATTAATTTCGTTTAATTGACTATGAATAGTTGTAGTAGAGAGCCGACGATATAATTTTGGGTAGATACGTGCTAACGAGCACAAACAGAGATGGTTTAACCAGAACAAGGGAAGGAATAACCATTAACCATCATAGGTATTACAAATCATGCATCGAAACACAATGCATTCGACAGTCCTGCATACAAACGGAGTGTAACACGTGCACTTCCAAGTGCATAGTACGAGCATTAGTCTTAACGTATGAATAAACACCAACTTAGATAGATATTGGCTATTACATTATAGCTGTATATCATTATAGAAAAAATACCTATACAAGAATTTCCGTTCCACTCATTTATATTTATATATGGTAGTTTTATATAATGTATGACCCGTTCAATTTTTTCA
>JAUESI010000007.1:8548012-8563461 GCA_032275145.1 Synergus laeviventris | reverse complement strand
ACATTTATCTGCCATGAAGAAATTATTTGAATTGGTAGTTTTTTAATAAGAGATGTCTGAAAACCTTAACAGAAGTTAATTTATTAAACCAAAATCGAAAGATGTTTCCTTTTTTTCTATTCTCTCTTTTTTTTAATTCTACCTAAACATGATTTTTATGCATAATAATACCGTAATTAAAATACACCTCCTCTAATTAATGTCAACCATTGTGCTCTGATCCATTAATAATACATAATTATCGAGCACATACTATTCTCTGAGATATTCTGTGTGCATCGCACATTTGTATGCAATATCTATCGACAAGATGCATGCAGTGAATTTATGGAATAATCATATTAGTTAACGAAATTGTCAATTCTGAATGAGAGAAATTCTCATTTAGTATAAATAAACTAATTTTCATTTAAACAGTTAAAGCGACCTCGCACATTAATTTAAGTATAGGAAACATATATTTTTTTAGAATTACGAGATGTCATTATGGAGAAATTCTGAATAAAAAATATATTACTGCATCAAATAATTGCATGTATGCATTAATTTCACTATGCATAATATCACATGAATAACTAGCCACTACGAGTGAAATTCTGAATGAAATGACTCAGATGCTTACAAATGGTTCTCATACAGGAATTTAAATCGTTCACTATCTTTATTTTTTATGTTGAGATATGAACGGTATCATTATTTCAAAAACAGGACTTACGTGGTGCTAACATGTTTAACGATGGAATGCAAAAACTCGTTTTCATTGGGACGCTTTAAATTGCCATGTCCATTTAAAGCTTCACAGTCCAAGAAAGGCATCTTTGAATGTTCACGGTGGTGTTCAAAAGTGATGAAATCCCGAAATTAAATTGCAAATCACTCGAAGATTGCAGTACTTTGTAATCACAATCGTTTAATACGAAAAGATGAATCTTGTGTAAACTGCGTAATCTAGTTAAAACGTGTGAAACTCGAGGAAATTATCATAAAATTGCACTGAATAAAATATATAAAACGAGAGATAAGAGGGGCTCGATGGCGAACTTTGTCACTTCGAGCTGTCGATTTAAAACTGCCTGTGTTGTTAAGAAACCAATGTTATATAGCATGAGCAAGTGTCTGAAACAAGAAATCTTGTTATCCAGTTTACGAATGGTCGGGAAGGGTTGCTCATGCATCGTCCAATAAACGTTGAGTTTAAGAGCCAGTCGTGGACTTGCCAGGGGCATTTAATGATAACCCATTATATGGAGTAAGAGTGTTCCAAGAGTGTTCCAAATGCCTGAAGATCTTGTCTTACAAGCATTTATATCAAATCTCGTTTTCAAACGCGCCTGAGAACATGCCACATCCATGTGAATTTTGATAAATTTTGAAGCTGTTATTTATAGTCTTTCATCTAATCTTCTTTATTTTATCTATAATCAAGTCCAAAATAGATAACGCATTAACTTAATTTTATTTTTTAAATGATAGGAGGCACTTAAAGGTCCATCATTTAATTACGTATTTAGGGGAGAAAAGAAAAATATTACGTTCTGTCACATGAAAGGGGGGTTTACATAATTTTTTTTACACTTCTTACCGCTACAAGATTTGTAAGGGTTCAAATATTTGAAGGAATTTTAGGCGATTCGAAGAAAAAAGGATATCTAAAAAATTACAAAGGAATTTAAATTAACTTTTTCTGTATGAAAAAAAATGTGATTCAAATGACCGTAAACACTTTAAAAACTGGATGTTGATATACCAATTTAACTAATTCCTTGATCAAAACGAATCAATTGACTTACGCTGCATTCAACTGAAGAGGAAATGATTCACAATTCAACAATAAATATATAGGTATCTAGTACATGATAACAGATTCAATATATATAAACCTTTGTCAGCTGTATTACACAATGTTTTGATTCTGATTATAGCTTCAGAATATTTTTATTTTTCTTAAAGAGAACTTTAAATCGTATTTGCACAAATTTTATCAAAGGAACAATGTCACTGACAATAAATAAACCACTGAATTAGCATATATGTGCAATTTTTTCAGTATTTTATTTATTGTTAATTAAAATTAATTATTCAATAAAATCGATTGGTTAACTCAGCCTCAGGAATGCATGATATACTATATATTATTAGGAATTTCTCTTCCTACATTCCTTAGCGTAACAACACAGGGTTACGATTGCAGCATCGAGTTCACTATTGAGTTACATGTGTGATAAGCAAAATGACACTAACTTAAAAACACGGTTATGATATAAAGAAACAATTTTCACAATAAAACGTCTTTAATTGTCATCTATTGATAACCTAAACTTCTTGGAACGATTTATATAGAATTTGTAAATACAACTGGTTCCGGATATGCTGATGGTAAATAACATCAGAATTGACGTGTGGTTCGAGATTTTTCCTATTTAAACTCTTTTATTTTATTTATTGATAAATAAGCGTCAAAATAAGTTCATTGACGTGCAGTCCTACACAAATATGTTATGTTTTCTAATAATTTAATCAAATTTCTAACTAGTTATTAGTAAACGAAGATAGATAGAAGTGGCTAGAAGGTCAAACTAAGCAAAGTAAAAGAAAATAATAAAAACAAAAGGTAGATTATTTAGCGAAGAAAATATTAAATATTCACAGAGATTTTTATGCTTTATAAATCACAGGGTATATGGTAAGTCGAAAGTCACTGTCTGAAACTTTAATACAAATTAATTCAACTTCATCTTATTGTAGTTTTAATAATTGATTTTAATTTTGAACCTATGAAAAAAAAATTCCAAACAAATTGATTGTTAGTTAAATAAATTTTAAACTGCATGAGGATAAATGCACCATTGTTAATTTGTTTTTACTTGTATTGTTCAGTCAAATTTTAATTATTCTTTTCTGAAATTAACTTTGATACTAACTCAATAAATCTGATTTAATTGATATATATATATATTTAATACATATTATTTGTATTAAATTTAATTGTCCTATTATATAAAAGTGACTTACTTCTCCAAGCATCCTTTACACAAACATGAGTGATTCAATGCTTCCTTCAGTTTTTGTGACATTGCTCTGCACTTACAGTTTTTGTTATTATTCGAATAACGTAAATAAATAAATAGTCACACTACCGCGCAAGTACTATTAGAACGAGAAAATAAAATTATTGATTTAAAGTGAGCCTTGGTACCTATTCAACTTTTTCACGGAATTAAGTGACTGGAAGTGACGTGGAAATTCTCGACAGGTACTGTTAGTCATTAAGGAATTCGCGATAGTAGTAATGGTAGTAATTCATATAATTGGACATACTGAAGTTGGCTTTAGAATCGTAACATAATATGCCATAGAATGCACAGCACAGATGTCGATAAAAAAGGCGGGAAAATGCAATACCACAAAATAAAATATATTATCAAAAAATCGCAAAAATATAACAGAATACCCTACCTAGAATTGATTGCTTCGCATCAATTGCTTTAAAAATTTAGATTGCCCCCAATTTCACATTCTTCAAAACCTTGATTCTTTCCAATTTGGTTGGATACTATTTTTCATCTATCATCTGTCATAAATATTTCAATTTTTATTGCAACCTTTTCATGCAATTGAAAATATCGAGACATTGACTTTTTAAATCGTTTGACCAATAATGCTTATCGAGATCACTATAAATAGAGGTACAAAAGAGTAATTAGTGCTGAGGTTACATACAACGTAATTAGCCATTACTCCGCGTCAAGGTGAAGTTAACTAAGAATTTAAAATTATTTTTCTTTTGTGTCTTGAGATGTTAGTTACAGTTGAATACTTTCATTAAACTTCTTTACAGTCTCATTTTCATATTTGTGTATTTGCTCATCAATTAAGCTTGTTTACATCTAGAGAAATATCTTCCCAGCTTTTAAAATTGTTTTAAACTCCACTTTAATTAACTACATAAACAATTAATAATATTCAAAAAAGGATATAAAATTACATGATTTCTATTGGAATTCAACAATTATAGTCACTTCAAATAAATAGTTTTTTAAATTTCATGGTATATTTGAGTACATCAAATTTATAAAATTAGTTGATTATGAGATTCCTTCCACATCAAAATGCATTCCTATTATAGAGAAGCCTATTGAAAATGTTTTCACCAAATCGTCCTTTCGATTTTTTTAAATAAATATTATTTCTAATAAAAGCTTAAGAATTAATCTTACCCAAATTCAGTTTCTCCATTCTTCTTTTTGAGTGAGTTCAAGTTCCCAAAACTCTTTCCATTAAAATTCTCAAAGTTGCTCTTCCACAAGACTTGTTTTTCCATGTCGCAATGCTTCTCCATAATGGTATAAAATCCTATATGAAAAATCTTTTCAAAATCCTATGAAGCGGAAATAGCTACTGCTGGACGAAACGTTTTCACCTTGACTGAAAGTCCTATCCCAGCTTTGGTCCCATATATACTGAAGTCGAAGCATTCCAAGTTCATTTTCATTCAACATTTTCCAATTTCACAAACTTCTGGAAATTTACAGATGGGTAAAAGATAAAAAACATGCAGCCCCTTCCTACATCGGCAGGTATGCCGGAATAAATACCAAGGTCTGAAGTATTCGTACCTTTTTCCATCAATCATTTCTCGAAATTACCAGGTAAGGAATTTTGGTCCAGCAATTGAGTGGAATTATACAGTTACCATATTTTGATTACCTAAGTGAAAAATATATATGTATACTTAACGCCCTATCCTGCACAAAAAGACAAATTAAAAATTATTTTGCTTCGCATTCTCGACATGTTCTCTATAGAATTTTGCTTTTGAGTCCAGAAGATTATTCAAAAGATTGAAAAGTGTTATTCAAAACTAATGCAAATGATGCAGAAATCAGAATTGAATAAATAAAATGTTAATCTTTTCAATATTTTTACAATTTACATCCGACGTTTTTATTAGTGATCATTTAAGGAATATATTGTATATATAATTTTGTTTTCACATAATCTAAATCAACAAAAATGATTTACGTTTTATTTTTGCTGTTAGCAAGTTACAACGTAATCCACTGCGAAGTTTCTTTGGCTTCGTTTAAATTTGAAAAAAACTCCTCTTCAGTTCTGTTTATCAGCGTGACCTTGTGATATCTCTTTCATTTTCAGTTCATCAAAAATAAATTTTGTAGTAGATAAAAGAAGAACAGGCAAAGAAGTTTTTCTTCAATTACAGACAAATCTAATTTGATAACAAAAAAATAACAAAAATCTTATCCTTTAACACATAAACTCATTCTATAAATTCATTAATATTCATAAAAATAAATAGTTAACTATAAAAAATTGCATGTATATTGGCACATATTTATTAATTCATCACTTTCTTTGAACTGTTTATTTTGTGTGATCTGGGTCAATCATTCCATATTGTGAAACAATTAATCTCGAGAAGTTTCTACTTTTCCTGTTTTTCCTTCAGATTTTCAATTTACTAGCATACTATTATACCGTCTTTGTTTTGATGAAATAACTTTCATCTTCTTATCTTCAACAGTCAGACTAATAGAAACTAACTTTATTCAAATTAGGTTTTAAAATTCCCAAAAATCTCTTAGTATTTGTTTCAAACACGATATCTATTACAATCTTTTAGACTCCCTTAAAAAATTACATAAAATTTTTAGAAAAAACTCTTGAAATCCCTTAAATTTATCGACAACCTTCATAATTCCATTTAAGTACTTTTATTTAGAACGATTTACTGGAGAGAATTTTCGTCTTTTTTAAAGTTGTTTTCAAGTGTAAGAAGCTGTTTGATAATTCGAAATTACAAATTCGAAGACGATAACTAATACCATAGTTATCCGCGGGGGTTTAAGCGATCTGCAGGGGATCTATTCTTATCTTTGACCTTTGACAAAATATCTTTCAAAATCATCACACTTAACACAAGCTTCGCATTTGATTAAAATACTGAATATATCGAAATCTAACGAATATTACTTCTTGAAAATTTAATAAACGATAAGTAAATTAATCTTTATCAAATACCTCCAAAAATCTTTTTCCAACTTGCGATTATCTAAAAATCTCACATTTTTAAAACATTCTCTTAGACGCTAACTTCTATTTTATATTCTCTTCGGTTATCGTTTATTGGATGTCACACTGGGAATTTTCCATTCGTTTTTCTCGAAGTGCAAGAGTTGATAAAATTCCAGAATAATCTCAAAAGAAGTAGGAAATTTTTATTAGTCTCAGTCTCGTACATTACGTCTTCTGAGATAAATTTTTAAACGAAATAGAGTTTACTAAATTTATTTTGGTCTGAAGAAATTGAAGGAAAATAAATACGTGATTATATAATATTGATTAAACGTCATGTGAAATATGGATACATTTTATTGATCAAACATCAATTGGATGATAAAAATCACAATCATTTCAATTTTTTTTAATGTCTAATGACATACGTAGAAATTCATCTATCCAATCAATTTAGAATTTCGCATTAATCAAGACATTTACTTGTAAATTAAAATGTGTAACAAAGATACTTTTATAGATTTTAAGAATCATGTAATGATATGAGACTAAGTAACCTTGACTGAATTTGTATATAAAAATATGCATATATATATTTTTTTAATTCGTGATCACAAAATAGAACTAATTCATTATTAAATTCAATAACACAACTTTCTATTCTATGTAGTTGTTTATCAGTCTATAGAAAAACATATATTACCTAAGTACTATATTTTATTATTACTTATACTGTATGAAACAACAAAGCTTTGATTTTCAGCAATTTTTTTTAATTGTACTCTTCATGTTGCATAAGGTGGGACTCATACAATACTGTAAATACAATAATAATAGCAAATGAACATAATAACAAGAAAATCCTTTTAACTAAACGTTCCTTCATGCTATCTTCTCCAGATAATTTTAAATTGGATAACCCCTAATATTTTGCCATTCTTCTATTTTTTTGAATTTTAATTTTAATACAAGTTAAAAATCAAATAATCCAAGATATAAAATCTATAAAATTCAAGAGAAGTAATTGATTTGATGACATTTTTAAGAGGAATGTTTCTCAAAATATAAATAACCTTTTGCTATTAATATTATCAGAATGTTATTATACATATTTTTATTTTTCTATCTCACTATAAAGTTTCATATTTAATTAAAAAATGCACTACATACTTACAACAATTTCGATTATAATTTTCCCTCTGTCTGATACAGACAATAAAATCTAAATTGGCTCATACTGTTGTATTTTACAAGTCAAAGGTCAATGCAAAATTAATAATTGTTGAATATAAGAATTTAAAATATATTTTACTTCGTACCTCATTATTATTGTTGAATTTCATCATTGATCGTTAGTGATGTATCAATCGTAGGCTCCTTGCTCAGCCAAATTTTGAATTTCCTTCCTTCTTTACAGTATTTTTTAATAGTAAAAAAGGCCATTGTCATAAAAATCAGACCTAGGACTGCAAAATAGCCACTGTAGACAAGAAACTAAAAGCAAAAATGTTGTTAAATAGACAAATCTCTTAAATTGAATTCAATTATTTAATCATCATTATTTTTATTTACTTGCTGCTTGATGTTGAGTACAAAAATGTTTCCACTTGCAACAATTATTGTCAAAAGACTTTGAAGCATCAAAGCCAAGAACATATTTAAACCGAATATCAAACTGTAACTGTCTTCAGACAAATGCTTCGCCACTTCAAAGCTACAATAGAATAAAAAATTTTTTTAAGTTTTTCAGTTAAAACTTCATTACAAGTTCTTGGAGTTTAATGTAGTTTTTCAAGATAGGAAAAATTCTACTATTTAAGTTAATAGATTAGTGAGATAGAAAGTGATGAAAATTTCATACCTTGCAACAGTTATCATTGTGTGATATATAACACCAAATGCTATATAGGCCAAATATAAGAACCACATATTTTGACTTGTATAAGACACAAATAATAAGATACCTTCGATAAAAGAGAATATCGACAAGGTCATTTCTCCTAATAAAAGCCAATTTAATCGCAATGCTCCAACAACAAACGCAGCTAACGCACCTATTAAAATATTAATAGAGCTTCATTAATAACACTGTGCATATCATCATTGAGCATATGATCATATAATTGATTCTACATATGGTTTAATAAAGGATTATTTCGTTCCGCACTATAAAAAATGTTTACCAAACATAGCGGCTAATGATTATCGCATAAGGAAATTGAAGACCCTATATATGTATTATAGATAAATCAAAAAATTAAAGATAAATCAAACCATCTTCAAATGTCACTTTTGTTCTTTAATGAAGTAATTTAGTTTAAAAGTCCATTTTTAATTTCTTAAAATCCCTTGAAGTACTTAAAAATATTTTGTCTTGAAATAAATTACTTGACAATACTTAAACTGTTTTTAAAAATTTGAAATCCCTTAAAATTCATTAAAATTCCTGAAAACACTTGAAACATCTTGAAATATAAACAAATAAAAGACCATCTAGGAGCGAGTCTACTGATCTATTTGATGTAATTGCAACTTCCTTTTTTTGTTAGGATTACAATTTGTTTGACTATCTATAAAATAAATTAAATCTTACCTATTATAGTATAAAGAGCTTCGACTGCGCCATTATAAATTTTATCATCCTTATCTTTAATCGCACTTTCCCATATCAGTTGTATGTAACTGGCAACTTGCACGTATCCACAAGTGGCAAAAGCCCACCATAAAGACCACTTAATCACATGAATATTCGTATAAGCCTTCAGAAAATCCTTCCATAAAAAGAAGTATGCATTCTTCAATCTTAGCGGAATTGACTCCATTTTACTAAGTACGTCATTTGGCCTAGATATTATGTCGCTATTATTTACACTTTGTACATTATTGGGAAGTATGAAGATCTCATTGTTGTTATTTCGATTAAAATATATCGACTGATTTACCGAAGGTAAAAGAAATGCCAAGAGCGTTGAAAAAGCAAGAGCTAAAATATTTTAAAAATACATATACCAGGTTTTTTACCTAAATACTAAAACAGTCTTTTTTAAATTAGAGTTACAGCTTTAGAATTAAACTCTATAAATTAAGAGATCAAATTCAATTTGAAACTCAACATCCTTCTTAACAAAGCATAAAATGTAATAGGACCATACAAAATTAATCCACAGGGTGTCTACTATTTTAGTCCACCAAATTATTGATTATTTCCCGGCTGTAAAATAAAAATTTGATTTTAATAAAAGTATAAATAAAATACATTTAAGGTTTTTAGGGATTTCAAAATTTTAAGGTATAACAGAAAATGTTCAGGAAATTAAAAGATTTTTGTGAAATTCCAAAACCTTAAGTCTCGGATTTATTTTAATTTCCGGTTCCCAATTTTCACGGTTAGTAGACACCCTGAACCAAATTTGGATCAAAAGCATGCACATTAACTTTAATTCTGCATACCAGATATCGTCAGATAAAGCAGTTGTTCATAATCCAGTATTTTAAATGACGTAGCCAATTGTGCGACAACACCAGAGATAAATCGTCCAAACAAATATGCGGCTCTAGTAAATCCAGTGACTTTTTGATAATGTGCTTTGTCCACAGCGGCATACATGTAGGTGTAATATGCAACTTCTGTAGAAATAAATAATCCATAGAAACCTTCTACTATTTGAATTTCAGTTACTGTTTTCCCTAAGAGTAATACTAAGAAAGTAATTGTTCCAGATAATCCGCATAAGATAATGACTGGTTTGTATCGCAAAAAATCTGTCATCAGAAATACCAAAATCAGGAAGGCCAAATTGAAGTATGTTCCAAGTGGATAAATATCTTGATTCACCTGTAAATGAAAACTTGATTAATTATGTTGGTAAAAAAATGAAAAAGGCAATTTAGCATTTGCAAAGAAGAAAATTTAATGAAAGTCGAATTTCCAAGTTTTAAGAATTCAAAAATAAAATTTAAACAAGAGTTTTAACAGAAGAGTTACCTCATTACAATAATTACATATGTTACAGTAATCTTCTTGTCTCGTTATTAAATATCATTCAAGTATTAAATTGATTAAATTAAAAAATTCTTTTTAGATATATATAGCTTTGAATTTCAGTCTCGTTGACATTTCATATCATGTCGAAAATGCAATTCTGTAAACTCAGCTCTTGAATGTTTTAAAGTTGCATAATGTATCTGATTAAAAGTTAAATAAAAAAAAAAAGAACCTGAATATAATTTCAATATTATGAATTACTTACTTGTTGAGGTGTAAAATTTTTCCATGGTCCAATAAGATAATTTGTTACAAATGGTTCAGAAGGTCTAAATTCCTTCAAAAAACCAAATATACATAAAATAAACGATGTCTTTTTCCAGTTCATTATAATAAAATATTGATCAAATAGACAATGAGTTCTTCAATCAAATTATCATTTTTTAAATTGTTGTCTCATGTAATGCTTTACACTCGTTTATTCTTTTTTGCTTTTATTCAAACATTTATGAGACTAAACTGGAGATCCTGGATTTAGTGATCACATGTGTTATCAGACCATGCCAAACACCTTCAGTCAACGACACACACTGAGACACACTCGTGACTCGACCCTCGACGTCCTCGACGACTGCAAATGCAGGCAAATGACTGCTGAGTCTGAAAAAATGAATATCTTATCCAGTTGATAAGAACGAAATTTTAAATACTCTCTGTTGATCCTAAACCCAGCTTCGATTCTGCTTAGAACTAGAACAGTTCTCTACTTTTATCTTATCGTTGCCTGCATGACCAACCGTCCCTAAAAAGAAAAAAAATCAATTAAAATTACTTTAGTCATCAGGTCATCACATTACAGTATCTATCATGTATCTATTGTCATTAAAATAGATAAAAAGATGATTTCTAAATAAGCGAGAAATAGGTAAATAGGTAAGGATCTGTGATGTCTCTTAGTACTTAAAATTTTTAATATTTTAACATAAAACAACACCTAAAGAACATACTGAAAGAGAGAAACAGACTTTTAGAATTTTCTTGATTTATTAAGTTATTATTACTACATTCATAATACGAGAATACACAATTTTTTACATATAATATATTATTTATATATATATTTTTTTCATTCTTAACTGTTTAATTTTATACACCTTAATATAATCCTCCTCTCGTGTTTAGTCATATCTAGTAATTTGTTTTTGAATTTCTTACAAACAAAGACTCGATGTTAAAAAACGATTTTTAAGGTTACTCCTCAATACTTAAATGCAATTTACATAGAGCACTAAATATAGATTATAAATACTTTGCAGTGCACCCTGCCGAATGTTCGTTGCATTCAACACTGTGTGAACCCTTGTCAATTATTCGTAAATTATTTTTTAATTTCCCGCACTCGTATTATTCTTACTGAAATAAGTAATTCACAATCATATTATAAACATACTAGTCTGCAGTCACACTTTCAATCTCATTTAGTCTTCCTTTCTAAAATATTGCTTAAAGTTAAAATAAAACTGTAAAAAATGTCCTTGTTTTCTCCAAAATATTCCCATAAACTTGACTTGAATTCAATATGAAACCTATTCTAAACATCGATGTAAAAGTCTCAGTGTTGAATTTCCTCGATGCTCATTTACAATCTTTCTTTACATACTTCGAATTTACTCTCTACAAAAATGCAAGAACAATACTTTCGTTCAAGATTCCCATTGAATCTCATGAATCAGAGAAAATTGATAATTTGCATCAATTTCAAAAATCCTCATAACTTTTCTTCATTGATTAAAGACATTCGTTTGCTGCGAATTGATTTTTATTTATAAGTGTGACTGGAAAACGTACTTTCATTCTCTTACTTTCTTCACAGACATACATTGCTCGTAGACATGCGTTTTTATTATATTAATGATAACATAAATAATAATTAGGCATTTACAAGATAATATTTCGCACGCTAATCATAATTTCTTAGCGTTTAATGTTTTCAAAACATATTTATAGAAACCATTAAAGCAAAATATTTCCTTTGGCATTGCAATATGTTCATATAAAGAATACATCTCATCAGTAGAAGTAAAAAAAAACTATTGAAATTAAATTATTTTTACGACCAGATAAACAAATTTTTATATTTTTTTTCCCTTTATGCAATTTAGAAATCTTTTTACTTCTACTAAATTCAGAAGTGCGATCTATTTCTGCCTAAATATACTTGATAGGTACTAAAATAACAAAGAATACTATTTTTTGACCATTTTCGTATTTACACAAACGTTTTAGCTTTGCAAACTTTGTTTAAACAAAACATCTTTATTTAAGACCGCAATCACGTCGAAAGCCAGTGATAATATAACATGAAAACGTAGCGTACACTTCTTAGTTTTAATAGATAAATAGACAAGACATTTACACCTAAAATTGTTCTAATTCTCTACATTTATATTCTTTGAGTACATCATCGAATTCTTCATTTAATATTTAAGGGCGTACTCTTTTTCATTTACAATGAACCACAGCTCGGACGTAGATTTATCAATTTATAAATTATTGTGGCATTTCAAAATTTCTCCTTTCTCAAGTTTTACTCCAAAATTTTTGAGATACCAGACTTTCATATACAATCTCTAATCATAAGAGAAAGAACCGTTGGGATAAAACTTAAGAAAAAGCGAATAATTACTTTCCCTTGTCACCTTATTATAAACTTTAAACCTTTTAAGCGTAGAAAATATACTGTAAATCTTTGTATTAATTAAAAATCAGACTGTATGTTAATACGTTCGTCATCAAATTTATCGATCGAGAGCTTAATCGATGAGCATTTCTTCCGATTTTATAAAATGAGTTTTAAAAATTCGTTGAAAAGTTCACAATAGAATATAAAGTCAAAAGAAATTTGAAGATAATGAGCGTTTTTTAAAAGATAAAATATTGGTATATTTAAAAATTGTACGCTGATAAAATATGTAAATTGTGCGAGCGTTCAGCATAAAATTTGGTCATAAATTAAAATCAACACAAATAGGACATTAACTTTACATAAAAAACAAGAACTTCTAATATATTTATATTTATATATAGATATGTAATTATGTATATAAAGCTGAATAAAATTAACACTTTCCAGTTATATTTTGTACTTTAAAAATGCCGTATTCAATCATCGGAATAGCTCTTTATTCAATCAATGTCGAAAGCTGCATATTTCAAAAAGCATTATCAACTCCACTTTCATTAAAAATTCTTCTTGTTAGAAACTTCAACTTTCAAAGAAAGTTCGAGGTTCAAGCATTATCCTGTAACTATTTTCTAATTGAATATTGTGATTAAATGAATCCAGTTTATCAACAAGTAACAGAATCTTTAAAATCTCGTATGCCGTTAAAAAAAACACTAAAGTTATGTAAAATGCATTGATCGAATAAGTGCAAATAACAGCGAATTGGTGTATTTCAATTAAATCTTTAGACTTCGGTTAATTTCTTATTGCCAATTTATTTTATGTTCATCGGCAAACTAAAATGAAATTTGTTTTTGTTTTTAGTAGATCATATCCTCTGTTATCGTATCATTACACCACGTGATGAGAAAAATCATTACAATTGACAATTGCAGAACACCACTTTACAAACGGGATCCAGTTGCCCCGAATAAAATCCCTTTAATCTTTTCCAATGAGATTAACAATTTGAAATGCCATAGAGACATTGCCGCGAAGTTTATAGTCTCAGAAGACTTTAAAGTTCTGACAGTTTTAAACTTGTGCAAAAATGTGTGTAATTTTCTCTTTTATAGAACAATTGCGTATGATTAAATGAAAAAATTGAAACAAATAGAATATTTTAAAAACCTGTATAAAAAATAATCGCACTTTCATCTTCAATGTCTATTCAAATTCAGAAAAAAATTCCCTGATAATTCCAGATTTTTTTTCAAATATATATAAATTCTCTGATAATTCCAGGTTTTCCAGAATTTCCAGATAAGTAGACGCGCAGTCTAATGATGGATTTAGTTTCACGAATGCAAACTAATTCCATGAAAACGATATTTTGTATGCTTTCGATATCCTCACAACACGTGTCAGTTAGACCGGGATTTCACTAAGAAAAATTTAAAAAGTCTAATTCGAGTATCTTAAATAAAATATATTCTTGCCAGGAAAAATACCTTATCCTTCTCGAAGGTTTTGTCTTCTATGGGATGGTATTTAAAGGCTTCGATTGCAGCCTTTTCTTGACTCGGAAACAGATTAATTGAGTCGAAGTGAATCCTGAGCTTTTCAAGACAGAATTCTTTATACTCGTTGAATTCTAGTAACGAGACATTGATTTTAAAGTGAAGAGAAATAGAACACGCTTTATCGTGCTGTGCAGGTACAACCGTTCAGCTTATTTGGTCAGGTATCTACTTCTCCTTTCAGCCTCAGACGCGCAAAATCTTCAAATATTATGTCGTCGTCCCCTTCGCCTTCACTGTAAAGAAAGTTGAGAAAATCCAGTAAGATTTTAGATAACATGCTAGGATATTTCCATTTTCTTCAATAGCCAAGGTAAAACATGTTATTTTAGAAAATGACAAAAGGTTTATTTTTTTTATTAATTTCTCGATTTACAAACCGGAACTAATAAAACCGTCTAAAGAAATTAGAAAAATAATTTTAGTAGGAATTTAAGTTCAATAAATTCTTACGCATCCAACTGAATGAGATTTTCATCTCTGGCATTTGCGTTGTTGTTATGTACTGGACTTGGTTGTTCCACAGGTATTCTCTCTGGTTCCTCTTCCTCTGGTTTCGGATGCATCAGTGTAAATGGAAGCTCAGCAATCAATTCTCTGCAAAAAAAATTAAATTATACAAATGTTCAACTTTCATCCAAGATTATTTTCATTTCAAACTATACAAAACACCCCTCCGCAAATTATTTCAGAGTCCAAGTCTTCCAAAGCTTTTAACTGCTAAAGTTTGATAATTGCAGTTGACAAATATTTAAGAATAAATCCTCATAAAAGAGAGGTTACAATTATATCGAAGCTGCTTTTATAAACTCAAAAAACCTTCTTCCCGGTCATTAAAACAATAGTTTCTGATGGACAATAATTAATAAAATGACTGTTCGTCATACTTAATCCTTTTATCAATCATTTTTTAAACAAAAATAGAAGTTAATATATTTCTTGTATTGGAATTTGAATTTACAGAAGCAGTTTTTATGACAGGATTTCTTTTGAAGATAAAATGAAATTATTGACGATTAATACATTTTAAAATAACATTTTTTTTAATTATCACAAGCAAACAAATTATTGGCCAGGTGTAAATATTGATATCACTGAATAAAATTAGAATATATATATACTCAATAATAATAAAATAAAATTTGCTTACCCTGCTAATGCTCCAAGGCAAAGTTTAACTTTGACT
>JAUESI010000007.1:8519321-8530730 GCA_032275145.1 Synergus laeviventris | reverse complement strand
CCCAGTTTCGCAAATTTCGTTTGAAACACTTCGGCACTCGTAAACGCTTGATTATGAATGAAATTCCTGATTAGGGTTTATCATGAAATCTCCTTTTTTTTCTGAGACGCTCAAGTGAAATTTTCTTTTTTATTTTAAGATAGTTTTTTTTAAAGACAAAATTATCTATTTATTTATTTTCCATTTAAAACAATGTTTATCAAATCCTTGAAACTAAAGCCAGGAAATTTTTTTTTTTAAACCTTTACCTAGAACAACTTTTCAGTTTATTCAACCAAATAAATGTATTGCTATACATAGGCAAATAATTTTGTTTCGATTCGAGGGATTGATCACTTCTAAAATTTCACGAAAACCTTAACAAATCTTAACAAATTCCAAAAGTTTTTTCAGGAATTTTAAAGATTCCTTAAAGTCTATTCACATTTTTTATGAAACCTTAATATTTTTCGGAATCTCGCCTTAAAAAATTACATGTAATTCTTTACCAGTCCAAAAAAATGTTTGAAATTTGTTAAATTACACGAAAACCTTTAAAAAGATTACAAAAATATTTTTAAATCTCTCTAAATTCATTTAAAAAATCTTTCGAAATCCTCAAATTCGATGAAATCATTGAAATATTTTGAATATCTTACAGTCCTTTGAAAACATTTGAAATCTCTTAAGTAAAAATCAAGATTTAGTTTAACGAATCAAATTTTCTTGGATATCCAAGAAAAAAGTTTGCATCAAAGACATTTTATTACAGAGTGTAATTCCGTCCTTTTGAGAAACTTTCTCAATATAATGCAGAATTTAATATAACTTTGCGAATTTAATATAATTAAAAACACATTCAATTCTTTCATCTCCATCCCATGCTATTTCTCTCTTGTGTTTCAATAACTTTAATATTGCCCCTTTTCCTTGAAGTTTATTGTAATGAACATCACTTTAACATCCAACTTCATGTAAAATAAATGGTCTCGCATTCATATTAATGGATTCTTTTTCATTATTCCCATAAGAAAGAATGAGTGACTTTGAGTGGAAATTTCATCCTCCATATTTCCATTTATTGGACGTTGAATATTATTTCGTTATATTCAATCAATCTGCACTTTTCAAAACGAATTTATTTCATTTGAAGCTCACTTTTATTACTGAAAGACTCTTTTTAAAAATTTTTTTTTAAATTGAAAGAGAGAAATATTACATTTTTCACGCCTTTTAAAATTGATAAAAATGAAATAGAACTTCCTTTTATCTGTAATCAATATCGCCAATAAACCAGTTTTAGGAATAGAATTTAAAACAATGGTTCAACAAATATAGACTTTTCACATATGTAGAAACACGATATATTTTTTTCCCGGTCGCAAAACTTGTTATACACGATCGTCGGCGTCGCCTAGCAATGGACAATCTAATTCATGGGAAATCTGCTCAGAACCCATTCTGTAGGTACAATAAATTTAGGTCAAGCAGTTAGTATTTTCCCATTTCCTTTATTTTTTTCTTCTTTTCAGATATTCCAGAGATATTTCTGATTTTAGAGAATATGACAGAAACCTTGTCTTTGTTTTCTTGTCATTTTAAATTCAAATCGTGCTATGCTTTCAAGAAACGTATAAATATTAAAATAGGCAATCCCTCGACATTACAGAAAACCTCGAGAACATAAAGATATAGAAAAAGGGTGTTTTATAGATAACATTTCGGGAGTTCGGGTGGATGTATTATCATGCATTGGAATCGACAAAAACATATCTAAAGTATACAACCCAACAAATACCTTATCAACATGGAATTTAATTTAAAAATGCCTTGCCTCAAGGTAATTTCCGGATTTATTTTTTCTTGGGAGACGTAAATCCAGATCATTGAGCGGAAATTTGCTTCTAGTGCTGGAGAATTTAATGAAAAACAGGACTTAGTGATAATTATTTAAATAAAAAATTTCGAAACTAAAAACTGTAAATTCTTATAACAAATTTAAAATAATTAAAAACTCATAATAACTTTAAAACTTATAATTTTACTTTTAAATGCGTGACTGAGTTTTACAACTAGATTCACTTTATAAGCCTCCTGGTCATTGCCTTTGCTTTTGATCGGTTCGTTTCCTTCGCGTGCACGGCATTTAGAAAAGTTTCCATCCTAATTAATCGAGTCTCCCTTTCGTAGATTTCCGGCCTGTACAACGAATTTCCGCTTGACAATATATCTCCTACCTTAAAACAAAACTGATTGTCACATAATTCTTACAATAAAATTAAAATAACTATTAAAATAATTAATTATATCATTTAATTCTCATATCAATTTTTCTCACATATTATGTCATTTACAGTCCACTTTTTAAAGGAATAAAAATATTACTTTGGACTCTGTAGAATGTTTTGCAAACATTTTTAGCTGGCACTTTTCTAGCGAAATATGTCAACTTCAAGTAGATAGTCACTTTAGAATATATATATATATATATATGAATTGAATCAATCCACTTATGATTTATAAAGGGGGTGAAATAACTCGAACACACATGTCACAACTGGGAAAGATATCAAAAATGTTTTTCTTATCGAGTTAGAACTACAAACGACGGCAGTCGATAAAGTCTGTTTATGGGTAGTTGTAAAGGTGATAATGAAATCAACTTAAAAACTTCTTGAGAGTACGGCGCTTATTACTTGGAGCAAAAGTAATTCTATAATAATAATTGAACTTTTCTCTTGAAGTAACATCGAGTTTGATTTTCTTCGAAATAAGTTTCAAAACCCTCGCCTCGTCCGTTACTTTAGATTTTCCTTTCACGGCTTCACGATCCCATTTCCACTACAACCGGTCTGATTTAAAATTCACTTGTATAAAAAAAATTGCAAATGAAGAAATTATGCTCTATCGCAAGTGTGAAATATACCCAATTGAATTGTATTACAATTAATACTTAACTTTGAAAAAAAGTAATTTAATTTCGGCAAACATTTTAATCCAGAAATAATGAACTTCCTTATGCTTATCAACACATTTTTTCACTAGACAAGAATCAAGCCAATAAAGAAGCCTTAAAAATTTTTCAGTTTATAGAACCAATTTCGATTTAATGGCATAAAAACCTTTTCAAAATTCAAATTCTTAAAATAAAAAAAAATGAGATTGTACATTCGAGATTTAAAGGAGCTCAATAAATCTCAATAAATGAAATTCAATCGACTTATGTAATTTTTTCTGCAGAATCGAATGGCGCTATTATTTTTTCCGTACCTCACATTTGTAAACACTTTTTTTTAAACAAAAATGACTTACAAAATTTTAAAGTTAAAATCTTTTCCATCAAAATGTGCGGTGGAATTTTACAGAATTTTTAAGTCAATAAAAGGTATTTTGAAAAAAGTGGCATTTATGTCGTCATGTCGTGACCCTCTTCAAAATTTGTCCTTTTTCGCCAAGATAGGTTTGTGTGACATTGTTGAATTTGAAAAAAATGCGATGCGTTAACAAACTGTGTCTTCGGAAAATTATTTATCTGTTAATAAAATAAATCCTATTACCTATGAATATTGAATATTAGGTTGCGTTTTTACCATAAATTTTTGAATGATTATGTTAACACAGATTTTTTAAATTTTATGCAAAGGAATTTGCTACAAATAAAAGACTTTTTTTCTTATAATTTTCTTTTTGAGATTGTGAAATTGAGTTAACATCAACAACAAATAATTAAATTGCTTTATATGCTTCATTGTATTTAAATTAAGCATCATAATAAGACTAATTGTTAATTATCGGATGTAAATTATAATCTCCAAGGCTATTGACGTTTATAAAGGTCAATAAAATCGAATTTTATATTAACCTAACTTACACCCTGTTAAATGACACAGGAAAATGTGGGGCTGGGGAGTTTTGCAAACAGCAAATGCGCGATGCATACCGAGTAATGTATTTCAAACTCGTGTGTCCATTATGCAAGCAGTGACGTGCTGTTTTCCTTTTATGATTCTCCTGTTTACATCAAGATACGCCTGGTTTTTCTTTTACAACCAAGTAAATCCCCAAGCAACGACTATAAATGAAATTAATTTTCGTTGGAAAAAAAAGTAATAGAAAAATTTTCAGCAGTATACGATTATAGGTATAAATCCACTAACCACAACAATAATAATTACTAATAATAAAGCATGGTTTTTCATTCATTCCATCCACATTGCAGCTTCTTTGTTTTCGCTCGCTCAACTGATTTTGAAATTGATTAAAAGTTTCTTGAAATCCTGAAAATCGATGGAACTTTTTTTTAATCTCTCAAAATTATTGGATAAATAAATTTATTGATAATTCGAAAGAAAAAAATTTTTCGTGTATATTTTGCCAGTCGAAATTAAGTTTCATTACAAAAAGTATAAAATCATTGAGCAGACTCAAGAAAAAGGATATCAGATTAAACGAGCTGTGAAATTGTATCAACTTTTATGCTCATTCAATGAGCACTTTGCTTCCTTCTGGAGGAAGCATTAAATTCGAATAATAATTGCTAAACAAATTTTTTTTAATTAAAATTTTATTTTTATCAATTTTATTAAACCAATCTATGTTCTTATTGCGTTTTAAAATACATTTTCCATGATTCAACCTCGAAAAATAAAAAAAAAGAAGTAAAAATGTTTTAATTATTTCAATAGAAATTTTATCTCACGATTCATATTACATATTAATTCAAATGTATTAATACTGGATTATTTGATTTTGACAACACAAGAAACAAAGAAACCTTTTGGTTTCTTATATCAGCATTAAATTTTGATTCTTTGAAGACTTGTAGATCAAAATAAACATCAATTATTAGGTATATTCCTCTAGAAATATATTGAAAAAAGAAAAAAAAATTTTTTTGGAAACGATTTTGTCACCACTACCATCAATATCAATAGAATAAGAGCAAAATGTATACATAAAGGAAAGTATGAATCATAAATAAAAATACAAGAGAAATTTCCAAGGCACATCCAACGAATAAATATATGTATATGCATATGTGTATGTGTATATTACCCACACATTATGCCATTGGCTCGTATCTTCTTTTATATAAATCGATTGAGTTGCAGATACCCAGAAAGTTTCCAGGTACTTTAGAAGAGTTCTCTCCGATAAAGAATAAAACATAAGAACAATTTGTATTATCGATTTGTATTGATTTTTTATTAAAGATAAATGGGGCCATCCATAAATGACGTAACACTTTTTCCCCCTATTATTAACTCAAAAGTAGGTATTTACTGTAGAAAATTATTTAAAATCTTGAAATCCTATAAAATATATGATATTTTGTATTTTATAGTTACGTTTTTTAATTGTAAGACTAGTAAATGCAACAGTGTAAGAAACTTTGAATATAGGCGACCTATTTGAACAACCATTTTCAAGTTTTATGATCATGGAATACTCGTTTTCCCTTATGATCACACCTGAGTGATCTTTGCAACCATGAAACGAGTGTCACGGAAGTTGTGGGAGGACTTTTAATATTGGTTGGTAATGCCATGTAATATCCGGAGCTTTGACTTCATACTTCAGAATATTTCAGATACAAATTATAAAAAGACAGAGATGGAGAAAAAGAAATCGAAAAAGATATATTTCAGAATTATAATTATTAGAGAAGAATTTCAGAATGAGAAGAATTTGAGAAAATATGTAACGCCTTTAGAGTGGCAAGAGATTCTGTAAGATTTTCTACGTAGCGTTGTCAATATTTTCTTAATTCAAAAACATTAATACATATTAATAAATAAATAATCAATATAAAAATAGGAATGAAATTACAGATAGAATAATTATTTGAAAAATCTAAATTAATCTTGAAATACTTGAAGATGCTTTTAGAATCTCTTGAAATCTTTTTAAATCTTTGAAATCTGCTTGTAATTACAAAACAATCTTAAACTATATATCCCGTTAAATATTCGTGTAAAGATTTTACAACATTTTCAGAGAAATTCATCCTTTCTTAGGACAAACGTCGTTTGGCTGGAGTAAGTGGGGTCACGTTTGACGTTACTAATTGAGTTTAAACTGAAGGCAAGAAAAAGCAGAAATATAGAAAATCAACTCTGGGTTAACACAAAGTTGGATTATTTAAACGTAGGGTGCATAAAATATTATAAAATATTGTCGCGGCATTTAAAGTTCTTTTACTATAAAAGAAAAAGAAAAATCGTGTACTCATTAACATTAAAATCTATTCGCTGAGGATATGAAATAGGCAGAAATGATTTGAAATAATTGAGTTAAAATAATACAATCTAAATTTTCCCACCAATTTTTAAGAGTTTCAGAATAAATCTATTTGAGCTTGAACGCTTGAGAAGTCTAAGCAATTGACCACTTTAGCAGTTAAGCTTTTGATCGCTTTAACTATCTAAACCAGTTAAACATTTAGATCTTTCAATGTTTAGCTAACCAGTGTTGTTCACAGTTTTAAAGGATCTATTTATTTATCTCAAGTTAAAATCAACCTGATAAGCACATAAGCCTGAAATCCAATTAGTCACGTTGAGGTTTAGCCAAAGAAAATTCTGTCTGAGGTTTACAACATCCCCTATGGAATCAATATACCAATTTCAGTTTCAAATTATAATACCCTGTGTAGCACACAGGAGTATTATATAAGTTTCCTTTCCGAGATTAAAACATTAAATCCATTGCCAGTGCGAATTTCTGCCTAGAAATGTTAATATAATTGGGATTCTACCAAAGTCATAAAACACAGTGCCGTATTTACACTAGAGGCCAAAAAAGCCATGGCCTAGGGCGGCAAATTTTGAGGGGCTGTACGACTGCTGACAATATTTTTTTAATTGCATTCTATACATATATAAACTAGCTGTGAAGTTGTATCAACTTTTGTTCTCATTCAATTACCACTTTGCTTCCAGGAAGCAAACATGATTTGCTACCTCATATAGAGGAAGCATTAAGTAATTGAAATATTTCTTTTTATTGAAAAAAAAATATTTATTGCAAATAATTTTTCATATTGCAAGGAATCTTCTTTCTTGTTACATCTGATTTAAATTTTGATTATTTGAGAAGTTCTACCTAGACGAAAAATCAATTTTACTAAAATTATAAAAGTACATAAAACTTATAATTTAGATAGGATTCAAACAGGCCTTTTCGGTTCGCTAAAGAGAAGGGTAGCTCGATTGCAGTTCCCGACCTAAGTTAGATCTCAGTAGAGCTGCAAACAGTTCTCAAACTTCAGAATGTAAGTGACGTACTAAGTATAACATGCAAGCCAAAGTTTAATTAACTCTTCATAAATAGATTTCTATCCCTTATTAGTCATCAAATCCTATTTCCCATTCTGTTAAATTCATAAATGAAAACCAGAGTTTCCCACCTTTTTACAAGACCGAAGGTAAAGTTAACAGAAGGTAAAGTATTCGTATCGAAAGCTTACAGTATTACCTAAATAAACTTTTAAGGAGGTTGGGAAAAGTCCTGAAGTTTATAGTTGGCTGACAAATTGCCATACGTTATGTGCTTTAAAAACGACTCCATTCGATTCAGTAAAAAAGAAACTTGGCACGAAAAAGTAAAAAAGATAGCCGAGAGAGAAAAATAATAAAAGTCAACTTTACTCCCGAGACTCGCGACATCTGATAAAATGATCGCTTCTAAAGATATTTTTTAAAATGTGGTTTTAAATTACAGCCAACTAAATTTCAAGAGGTGGTTCAAATTGCTTAACTATTGCTTAACGAGAGGGTTGAATAAAATCAAAAAGTTAAGGTAAATTTACTCGAGTATGAACACTTTAGTGCCGAAACAGAGACAAAGTTGCACTTTAGAGATTATACGAGAGGGTTAGTTTTCGAGAGTGTGAGAGCCTGAGAAAATATTTATGCCCGTGAGATTCCTCCTGAAGGATCTCACGGTGCCCGACCATTTTCTCATGGATTTCATCCAACCGGTTCCCAAAACGTAGAGACGATGCTTTTAACGCGTGAATGAGACTCTATGATGGTAGAGCATTCAACCTATGCGATTTGGACCTCCAATTTTTTAAGACTGATGCAGCCAAATCCTTTCTTTAAAATGTAATTCATTGTAGAATAAGACCGCCCATTTTACACAATGCGAATAACAGTTTCCATCGAACTTGTGTGGATCTCCTTTCAACAAATCTTTTCTTCAAAAATAAATACTTTACAAGAAAAACTCTTCAAATAATTTATAATTATAATTCCAATTAATCAGAACTGTGTTTACAAATTATAAAGCAGTGATCAAAGTACTGCACTTTGTGTTGGTATAAATTAAACTCATGTTGCTTGCAAATATTCTAGATAAAGCGTTCATGAATTATTCACAGATGCAGATTATAAGAAACTGTTTATCTTGTATTTATAACACAGTCCTATCATAAAAAAGAGGTTGCGATTACATCGAAACTGCTTCTATAAACTCAAAATGTCTCGAAATGAGATTTTAAGGGATTTAAAAAGACAATGAATTTTAAGAATTTTTGAAAATCATTTTAAAGAATTGCAAGAGGTTTCAAGAGTAGCAAAATGTTTAAGTCAAAAGAATTAAAAAGAGTTTCAGGATTTTCAATAGATTTCACAAGATTTCAAAACATTTTGAATGAATTGAAAGAATTTTAAGTGACTTTTTATTAAAACTAGGCCATTTACCTCCGTCTGTATGAAACAGAGGTGAATGAACTAATTTTAATAAAAATATTTATTATTGCGAGGGTAAAGTTTGTGAAACTAAGGCTTTTATGATAAGTAACATATGCTCTTAAGATGATTCGAAAAGACTTTAAATTAGAACTATCTTGAAATAACATTTTTTTATAATTTCTTTGAACTTATTTTATGGTCTTAAAATTATACACTAACTTTGAAACCTTCAGTTTATAGAAAGTTATATGATTAGATTATTTTTTATCCAAAAATGAAATTATTGAATATTAAAATATTTTAAGATGAGATTTTTAAAAATATCATAAATAGAATAACAGAATTCTTTATTAAATCTCATAATGCAATATGAAATCCTTGTGCAATGAATAGAAAAATTAAAATGCGAATTTTGTTCCTGAATGTAAGCAGCATGGCAGATATCAAAAAAAGTTTTTCAATTTTCAGTTTAAAATTTATGGATCGATATAAGCGAATAAAATAAATCAAAGATGAGTTTAATTTTAGGAAATTTAATTTAATTAGATGTTTAAACTTTAATTAGATTTTAATTCAATTTATGTAATTTGCGAGGCATCGTTATTCCGGAGATATTTTCAACTGAATCTCCGATTACTAATTTCATACGAAAAAGTTTTTCAAGGAGCAAATAAAGCAAATTAATGTGTTTATTAATGTAAAGTTAAAAAAACATGATTTAAGTACCACTTGGAACAATAATTGGTAATCAAGTAGATTTTTGTAAATAGGTTTATTAGGCTAATTTACCATAAGTCAGTGCAAAAAAAAGGAGGAGCACTGAATTTCGTAATAAGGCAATAAATTAGCCCTAATTAAAATATAATATAGGTAAAATTTCTATGACAACAGTATTGTGCAGGCTTAATAGACGTTTGAATGAAGTTATATTAGAGCAACAAGTACCAATGGAAAGATTTGTTCGATTCAACAAAAAAGTTGTTTGAAGAGATATTCTCCTACTTAATCTGGGAGATAAATTACTTTCATATGTGGTTAAACAAATATTTTCCTTCGGGGAATAGTAATGTAAATACTTTTTTTTGTATTCAAGCAAAGCATTGGTTATTTAGTAATCAGGTGGTCCATAACTCTCCTTCCTCAATAAGTTCCAAAAAGGAGCGACTTGGTTTTTAAATTTCAAGATTTTCTCTGAAATTTAATTAGGGTGACAATCGATGTAAATTTAGAATCTGTTTCAAAATTATTAAAATATATATATATCAATTATTTAAATATATGTAGTTTCAATTTAATTTTCTATAATGGAAACTAATCACTTACAATAAGCAATAAGTAGAAATAAAAAAAACATTCTCGAATGCCGAACTTCCTACATTAAACAATTTTGCATTTTTAACCCAACAATTTGAACCAATTTAGGTTGTTAAAAACAGAAGTTTATTCAAATAATTGGTTACATTATGAAAATCAACTTCAATTTTTAAAATGAGCAAACTTACATAAATAGAAAAAAAAAACTTTGTTAAATACAATTCATAGAAAAAGTAGCTTATCAGTATTAGAATCTAAAAGTCTAAATAGTAAATAAATAATTGTAAATAGAAAATCTCAACCGGATATTTTGATTGTACTCAAAGGGAAACAATTTAATTCAAGTCACTTTTTCTCGCGGTTTTTTTTATCAATGTTTACACGCTCTTTCGACGCTTTACAACTTGCAATTGTTTATTTAACCTCATGAATGCAATCGATTCAATGCGGACGCCCTCTGTCGTAATTTGTCACGCTTTCTAAGTGATTCATAAAAGGAGATGTTCGTTTCTGCACACGGATACAGACAAAAAATACTATTTCTCAGAATTTTCAAAGGACATTCCTGTGGTGTGACGTGCACCTTAAAAACAAAAAATTCAAACTTGCAGCGATCGAAAACTTTTACGAGGTTGACTAAGCACGTGCACGAGGTAAAAGTTCGACGGCTCGTCTTCCGCGAGCCTCGCTATAAGCACTCAAAATATCCGCGTGAAAATACATATCGTGAAAACGGAGCGGTAAGACCTCACCCAAAGTTTTCTGGCGTCGTGGCCCACACCTTCCTGAAAGTTAAGTGCACTGTCACTTCTGGTTCCTCCAAAGCATTCGAATTTTCACAACCGGCACAATCGAAGGAGAAATTTAAATTTTTGTCAATGCAGGATGTGAAAAATACAATGGAACAATCAGATCAGTTCCGACTGTGGTTACAGTATGAATGCATACACTAGACTACGTCACGGCACGTCATGTCCAAGAAGCCAGCGCCACGGAACGAACTCACGAGGAGTAGAGAAAATTCGTGTCCTGGGGTTGGAACTTCATCGAGTGTTCGTCTTTAGCGCGATCGATTCACCTTTTTCTAGAGAACGTCTCTCATTTTCAAAGCAAATGCAACCCCCCTACTCAATGCGCCGACCACACCACGGTCACCACGGCTGAGCAGCACAAGCTTTTTGATCAAATGCATGGACATACACAGGCATACAGGAATGGACTACTACTATCCTGAGACTTCGTGAAAGAAACGGGTATGACAATTAGAAAGAGATGAGAGAGAGTAGTGGATACCTGTCTCTTTCTCCTCGAAGGCACTCGAAGGTAATTGTCAGAGATCGATCTTGACCATCTTGAATTAGATAATCTAGATCGATCTCCAGCAATCACCTTGGACTAGAAAAAGACAGACATCCCATCA
>JAUESI010000007.1:8497944-8519221 GCA_032275145.1 Synergus laeviventris | reverse complement strand
TAAGTTGATTGCTCAAAACACGGTATTGCGCATACATCGCGCATGACAACTGATTGGTTACATTTCGCGCGCTGTTTAAAACACTAAAAAAAATGCATTGTTTATTATTAACAATAGCTTTTTAAATTATATCCATTAGATTTAAATTTAAAATAATGGCATCATTATTCTGTAAAAAAAATATACTTTACTAGAATGACAAAGTTCATTTTTTATTTATAGAATAGAGATCATGGATCATGGATCCTTGATCATGGAATAGAGTCTAATGGATTATTCTATAAGTTAAAAAGCCAATATATTTATAATAAACCACAAACCAATCAGACACCATATCCCCGTACGCCCCGTACTCTACTTCGCATGTGTCGCACTCGGCATCTGATTGGTAGATTTTCAATTTTAAAATATATAGAACTCAATAAATATAAATAAAATATATATTCAATATAGAAATGTCTCATTGACATGTATATAAGTTAAAATTCCATTATTTACAATAAGCAATCAAAATAATATTTTTTAGCATTTTCGACTGCGCACGAAAACCAACCAATTAGGTATTTTACGTTGTGATGTAATAATCCAAAATGGCCGTACTCTGGTGCATAAACATTGGCACCAAATGCATGGGACTGAACGTTATTTTTTAAATATCTTCATAAAAAATCATTTCTTAACATTTGAGTATTAGGAAAATAGTTTTAGTTTCTGAAAAAATATTCAATAAAATAATAAAATAGATACAGTTTTAAATTTTTATTTTAATATTTCATTAAATAGTTTTTCAGAAACTAAAACTATTTTTTAGATACTAAAATGTTGAGAAATTATTTTTTAAGAAGATAGTAAAATAAAGTTCAGTCCCATGCATTTGATACCCATGTTCCCCATGTTTATGCACCAGCGTACGGTCATTTTGAATTATTATGTCACAACATGAAATACCTAATCAGATGCTGAGCGCAACGTATGCGCAGTACGGTACTAGACGGTACATTTTGGCTTACCACTTGAGAAATTCTCCCATCAAGATTAATTTATAATCAGTCAAATATTAGTTTAATTAAAAAAAAATAATTACATAAAATCTGAAATAACTCAAATTAAAACAAATTCATGCAATTCCTAATTCATTTATTTTATTTCAAGGATTATAAATTAATTCAATTTTGAATGACGCACCTAAAAGTTTGACCAATGGGAGTATTTCTCAACTGGCAAGCCGAAATGATGCGCGCGCAAATAGCATGTTTTAGGAACACTGCTATGCCTGCTATGTATCTTGTCGTTGGTCAGCTCTAAGGCTAAGCACGCTCAAATTAGCACGCCGCTGCAGCACGCTCTAACTGGCTCTTTAGTCTTTTTCTGTCTTTACAGTGTTTGTCAGTGTTTGTCCTCTAACCTTCCCAAAAGTACCATCACCCTCTTCTCTACAATTCAACAGATAATCTGCTCAGGTAACTTTTTAAATTAATTGGTTATTGCATGTAAATGATGTAAAAAAAAAAGGTGAATTGTAATTTTTGATACAAAAACCGTTATAATAAGTGGCTGTTTTTTTATAATAATTATTTAGAGATTTTTTATTCTTTTCAGAATGGCCAGACCAATCGTTTTCGTCACTGGCAACGCCAAAAAACTAGAAGAATTTCTGGCGATCCTCGGGAAAAATTTCCCCCGGGAAATTACCAATAGAAAAATGGATCTTCCTGAGTACCAAGGCGAAATCGATGAAATTTCGATAGAGAAATGTAAAGCTGCGGCCAAAATCGTTGACGGTCCGGTAATCATCGAAGACACGAGCCTCTGCTACAATGCTATGAAGGGTCTTCCAGGACCATACATAAAATGGTTTCTAGAAAAATTAGGAGCAGATGGACTTTATAAAATGTTGGATGGGTGGGAGGATAAAACAGGTCAAGCCGTATGCACCTTTGCATATACTGATGGTCCTGGACATCCAGTTACCTTGTTTCAAGGTAAAACTTATGGTACCATAGTGAGTCCCAAGGGACCTACGGACTTTGGATGGGATCCTTGCTTCCAACCAGAAGGATATGGAAAAACTTACGCAGAGTTGCCTAAGGAAATAAAAAATAAAATCTCTCATCGACACAAAGCCCTTGAGAGGTTAAAAGAATTTTTTTTAAGTCAGAGTAGCGAAGCCAAATAAAGGCTGATATTTTAATATGGTATTTATTTAGTGATAAGGGGAGTGAGTTTTTTATCCCCTACAATTTGGACCTCAGCATACTTTAATCTTTTATATTTTTAATCAATTGACAAAACATATTTCGTGTTCTTTATTATATATATATTAATATTTGTTGTACAGTTCACATTTTGGATAAGAAAGATTTTATAAGAACAAATGACGAGAGAGTTTGTTACAATTACGAAAATGGTAGAATGTAAAATTCGAATGCAAATTTTTTAATACAGTTGAGATTTTAATTAAATATATTTTTAGTATTGTACATTGACAAAAATATAGTTTTAATGTCATATATGATAATTAGATAGATTTCCTATTGTGTTTAGTTTTTAATTGTGAAGGTACTGATTGAAGTTTTATACTTATTTAAATGTATTTATTGGTTTATTTTAGAAATAAAAAAAATTATGATAAGAAAATACGAAATTTTTCCAAAAATTATTCATTTTCCCACAATCTATTCCCAAAATTCTTGAAATCCCTAGGAATTACATCCAATCTCTTAAATATTTTCTGAAACTCGCGTAAATTCTCTGGAGAAATGCCTTAAATTTCTATTTTTAAAATAAAAAGGAAGATTTTTAATTATGAGCATATTTTTTCGAAATTCAATGTACAGATTTCGACCAAAATGGTGAAAACAAATTTATTATTACAGCTCTTTTTTCTCAACCTGAACACACTTTCAACCATTCTTGAAACTTAAACATTTTATTTATTACGTGAATTTAATTTTTAATGACTTATAGTATTTTCAGCCCTGAATAATTTCGCTTTAAATCCAGAAATAATAAAGTATTTAATAATTTATATGTAAATTGTACTAGTATAACTGCAATTTGAATACAAAACTATAATAATAAATTCAATACTGAATTGGGCGGCAAGCTCGTGAGAATGCAGAATTGTCTCTGGTGCACAATAAACTTGTACGTGTGATGGATGCTTTGAACTGGGTCAATCAATATAAACCCTTACCCACCTTACCCATACGAAGATGGACAGACTCGCATGGAATCGCCTGAAAGAAACGTGCGCGTGGGAACATTCAAGCAACATTGCCCAAAAATCACAAAATCGCGCAAAGCTCGTTTTCAGCATGTCGACCGAGGACTTGACAATCGTTGCGATCCCAGAAAATCGTTTTTCCGACGTAATCGACCACTTGAGGCTCAACTTTTTTGCTGATGAGCCACTCAACCGAGCTGTAGGTCTTTGTCAAAGAGGGGACTGCCACTTTGAACTTGAACAACATTGTCTCCAGACATTGAAACAAGGATATTCAAAGATGATCATCGACAAGAAGGGAACGGTATTTCTTCCCATTTTTACGATATCTGGCTAAAAAATTTTCCTCCAAATAGTCCGTTTTGACCATCTGACAAAATATAAATCAAAATTAGCAAGCAGATCTTAATTTTGAATACAGAATAAAGAAAGTTAATGATTATTTTGCTGTCTCGAAAAACTTATAATTCAGTAGCCACCTTCAGTTTTGTAATTCAAATCAAAATGTATGATTCTAGATAGCTGGTACTGTTTTAAACGGTGTTGTACAAAGGGGAGAGCGCGAAGAAGCAGAGAGACGACTTGCTGAAATGAGTGATGAAAAGTTTAAAACAATTTTTGGTCTCTTGTATAAAGTGAACGAAAAAATTAATTTGTTTTCAAAATACAATGCAGACGAACTTTTCGAATGTCGGATTTTAGCAGTCGACAATCGTTTTCGTGGAAAAGGTTTAGCAAACATGCTAGTATTAGCCAGTATAGAAACTGCAAGAAATTCTGGTTTTAAGGTATTTTGTAATGCTTGACAAAAAATATCAATATTCTAATTGTTTCACTTATACTCGAATTTTCTTTTATCCTTTGTATCGTTAATTTCAGTATTAATACAAAATATATCAGTGTATTCATATATGTGTCTGGAATGTTATAAATTATTGTCAGATCAGAAAATTTAGATACTCAACTGGTCTATAGAAGTTTAAAAGCTCTTATATTATTTAATTGTAATAAATGGTACTAATCTCTATTTTCTGATCTCAAAGCTAAAATTGCGACACCCAATATAGAATCTTTCACCAATATTTAAAATCCATATTCCTTTTTTACTCGACTTACATTATCTTTTTGTTTCAGCATGTCCTTCAATTAATGTGCATGGGATGATTTTCGTTTTGCCAAGGTGTTGTTACTATGTTGCATAAAGTTATATGTTGCATTTCCACAAACGTCTGGTAATTCAAGAGCAGAGTCTCCTTTCAGGTCTTCAAGACTGATGCAACAGGGTTATTTTCCCAAAAGGTGTTTCTGAAACACGGATTTCAAACAGAGGCCGAAATTTCATATTCGGAAATCGATGAAGATATCAGACCAGCACCGCCCCATCGAGCTCTCAAGCTTTTAGTCAAGACTTTGGAATAAATTGGCCGTCGCACAGAAGCAGAACGTACGCAGCAACTTTTAAACGAAAGTAGATAAAGTTAATTTTTCGTCGTTGAACGTCTGACAATAACAGCACTCTAAATTTTAAGCACACTCTCGATAAACGAGCAGGAACTACGTGCAATTTAACGAAAGAGTAGGACTGTCTATCTTAAAATTTTTTTCGTAAAGTGTGAAGCAGGTGATCAATTCCTATGGATTCAAATTTAGACCTCGATCTGAATATCTAGAGATTAAATTATAACAATTAAAAGCTGCGATAACCAAAGAAAATTTCAAGTTGAAATTGGTAAAGATTTTTATCCTAAATTTTTTGTGGTAGAATTTAAGCCTAATATAATTTATAGACGTCTATTTAATTCTGTTGTATATTCCAAGTTATGAAAATGAGATTGACTACCCACTGTCCTCGTGTTCAAAAGATTCAAAAGTATTAAAAAGTATAAATCGCACTGGTTGCCATATTATACATCTTGATCTTTCAAGGTGAAACTTTTATTAAATAAGTAGAGCAAGGGTAATTATTATTTAAATCTCAATAGAGTGACATCTAATTTTAAGATATTAAAATTGAATAGTTTCAAATTTAAGTTTTGTTTCAAATAAATTATACTGTAAAAGTTTTAGACCTTTCGGAGGCGAGATTTCGTTTTCTTGTAAAATTTTTTAGATATTTATAGAAAAAAAGCTCAGAGTACTCAGCAAACAGGTTCATAAAAATTATAGGCGGTATGATGTCACATTCATGTAATTTAAAAAATAATAACCCATAGTTAAGTGTCAAAAAAAAAAACTAAACGAAAGCGTGCGCATCGTCGAACTTCGTTCGATGAAAACGGTACCTGGGAGACGAATATCGTCATATACATTTAACTTTCCAGCTCTCAGCGGCCAAGAAAGCAACTCTTGGTTCTTCTAGTGTCAACGAGAAGCAAAATTTGTGCCATACTTTCCACGTTGCGATTATTATTCTTGCTGGAATAATTCTACGCAAAGTTGTATAAACGATTTCCACATGCGGGTCCACTTGTATACAAGTAAATTGTTATACGAAGTATTTACAATTACTGAATATTTTTGTTGGTGTCTCGCAATATAAACAGATACTAAATAATACTCGTTATTTTGTAAGGATGTCATCATAATAAATACTCAAGTTTATTATACGAAACTAACGAATACACCTTCCCCCAATGACTGAGAAAAAAGATTAAGTTCAGAAAGCTCTATATTTCACTTTTAAAAACTAACAGTAAAGACCACAAAAGTAATAAAAATAATTTATCTACACTAGATATTAACTATGTAGCTTAGAAATTAACTTGTGGTCTAAAGTAACGTTGAAACTTGTTGGCTTTTATCTGCAATTTCGTGGAATACTTAGCTTGAACCCTCTGCATGTATTTAATGTCTCTCGCTTTCTTGGCAACAGATTCCTTTTGAGTTTCAGTCCAACCAAGAGCCCTGTACATGGACAGAATTTTGTTAATTTTTTTGCTCTTCGGAATAGCGAGCGCTCGATTTGGATCCAGATTTTGCTTGTAGTATATCATTAGAGATCGGTGACCAATAACGCTTCCGGAAGGCAAAACCAGTTGATAGTCGCTGTCGTCTAGTTCTGGAATTTCAACTTCTGCGTCTGGATCTCCGATTTCTCCGTCTGGGTAACTGGTCGAGTAATCGTAAAAGTCTGCATATTCTACTAAAGCTTCACCTTCGTGCAACATTTTGCAGTGACCTTTGTCGTTCATGTGAGCTCTTGCTGCATCTGCACTTCGGAATGCTCTGCCTGTAAAAAATGGAAGTAAAAATTGTTAGACACTAGTCATGTTGGTAGAAAGCATTTAATTCTAATATTTTTAAAATAAAATTTGATGATCGAATTTTGAAGTTAGAGCATCAATCCAATAAGCTTAAGTGCAATGAATGTACCTTTGTCGTTGCACCAGATACACATAAACCCTGCAAACACTTTCTCTCCCAAATAAAGGAGCAATCCTCTCATATCCGTACAATATTCCGGATCAGGGATAAAAAATGAATGGGCTTCCGTCATATGCCTGAGATTTCGCACCCAGGTTCGACTGTGTTTACTGCAAAAGAGACAATCGTTGTTTTGTACAGGGTTTTCCATCCCATTCTTCCACTCATCGGAATCGACAGATTCCACATCTGAATCAGTGTCCATGCTTTCATCGGGTTTTCTTTTCTTTGCTGAACTCATGGTTTCCATTTTCTCATCCTCGCTTACGTTTTTCGGAGCACTAGATGCCGATTGATCAGCATTAATTTCTTCCACCGAGTTTGCATTCGAGACCTTAGCCGATTTATCATTGTGTTTTTTTGAGAGTACATGATTTTCATATTGATTTTGTGTACTAAAATTCTTCCTACAGACTTTACAATTTATAATTTGGTTCTTTTGGAGTTGATCATCTTTTCCTCGTTGAGCAATAACTCTTTTCTGGAAGTCCTCGACTCCTACTGGTGGCAAATCTACAACTTTTCTTTTTAAATTATATCTGTGCCAGTCAGATTTGTAGTGCTGTCTTTGAACCTCCAAATCTCGGAAAGCTACGCGACATGTTATACACGTGTAGGGTATCGACATGTTGTCTAATTTATGAAATTTCTTCAATAATTTAGGAACCAAGCTAGAGCTGGAAATTAAATTTATACTTATAATTCACATTTTAGGAAAAACATATAATTGTTTTATAAAGTGTTTAATGAAAATTACCTTTATTTGTGTCCTCTACTTTTGAAAGACAATATACATTCATGACTAATCGCAGAAATCATCACTTGGAAAAATTCCGAAGATAGAGAGTGGGGTTAGGATTCTGTTTTTACTTTGTCACGAATTTCTCACACAGTATTTTGGTTTTTTATTATTGATAGATTTCCAAGATGCAAGGTTTTTTATTCAATTTCAGAAATTCACTACACGAAAGTTGACAATTCGCGAGAAATACGCGAAATATTATATTTTAGCAATTTTAGGCATCTGGCAACAAAATATCTGAAAATATCAAAGAAGTGTAAAGAAGTATCTAATTTTATAGAAGATGGCACCACAATATTTCGGCGCGAATTTTTTTAGTACATTCAAACTTCAATTACTTAAAATGGTTTTAGGTTTATTAAAAAAATTATTGTAATAAAGACTATTTGAAATAAAGAAATTGTATTTAAAGAAGTTTAATACTTATAAGGAAAAAAATTTAAATACTTTTTATAAAATGATGCTGAATTTGTTATTGAACAATTAAAATAATAAGTAATGACAATAATGACACATTATATATATTTTATCATTCGTATAATATTTCATAAATATCACATAAAAAAATCTACAATAAACAATATTATTATGAATTCATTTTAATTCATTGTTGCGTTTCCAGTATTAAATATAAATGTGACAGTAGTGCACGTGAAATAATATAGTTACAGAATTCATTTACAATTAAGCTCTGAAAATAATCACACTGAATCACACCTTCACCATACAAATAAACTTTTTTTCTTAAAACACACAAATGAACCAAATTCTATATTAAAAATTGGATTTATTTGAACTATTTTTACTCGAGATATCCTTCTTCTTCTAATTTACAAAGGAATTTCAACAATCGATAATTCGTTTCCACGGGCCTGACTCTGTCTATTAAATCTAATAATATCTCGATTCCAATGTAGACTCTGCAGAAATAAACATTAAAAACTTAGAAATTAGACACTGAATTCGGCAATTTTGAATTAAATTTAAAAATTACCTTTTGCCTTGAAGTTTTGCATGGAGATTTGCAAGTTCTTCTTTCGAGAATAGATCTACTTCCTCCAAAACAGAAAGAAGATCATTCGGAGTAGATAAATTCGGCACGTGCAGAACTGTTTTGAAGTCTGAGAGTATTTCTAAATCTTCCAAGACTTGTCTAAATAAAAAAATGGATCAGTTTAATATGAAATTTGTGTTCAAGAAAATAATTTATAAGATTTATTCTAGGAGTTTAATTACTTGCGACTAGTGGTTCCTATAATCAATAATTTCCGATCCCGCGGAGGTTTTTTGTTCAATAATAATGATAAAGTTTGTAACATTAAGTTTGAATACTTTGGCCCAATTGGTCCATAATCGAGAAAACGCTCAATGTTATCAACTACAACACAGCTGAGTTGCGAACGATACGCTGCGGTGAATATCTAGAGAAAAGAAGTACTTCATTAAAGCAATATATTTTGAACCAAATTTAAAACATCTACTTAGTAATTTACCTTCTCCACTCCAGAACACTTAGCAGGTTCAGAAAAACCAATCATGTCCTCTGATGTACAAACTTTAATAAATGGAAAGTTAGTATTTTTCGCAATTTGAGCTGCAAGTGCAGTTTTTCCACTTTTTCTTGGACCTTCTAAAAGAATAGAAATGAGGGCTGGTCCTTCCGCAGCAATCATTTGTTCTATGCAGAAACTCGCTTCTGCTAGAATATCAGCGACTGGTTTTCCCCAGGTGATGATTCCTTTTAAAAGCAATCTGTCTAATGCATCATCGTTTGTTCCAAAAGCCTGAAAACACATATTAAAAGCAATCGTGATTTTATTTCCTTTTAACTGAAAAGCATATTTAAAAGACGCCACAAGCTTACAGGTTTAATATCGTTTTCTAGTGAGTATAGAAAATCGTCTCTGTTAACCATAAATTTCTCCATAGCTTCTGGATCTACTTCCACTTTATTCGTCACTTTAACCAATTTATTCATCGCAGTACTTTGAGCTGCTCTGACTAAACCTTCTATTTCAGCACCGCTGAAATTTTTCGTCAAAGCTGCTAGTTCTTTTAAATCTACATCGTGTGCTAGCTTTTTGTGATCCCTCATTTTTGAAGTGTGAATGTTTAGAATTTGAAGCCTTCCACTCTCGTCGGGGAGACTTATTTCAAGTTGTATCTGCAAAAAAAAGACGTTTAGCTCTATAATCATAAATCAAGGAGTAACTCTAAATTTTTAAATAGAAATTTATTTCCATTATGTAAACGTGATATTAAAATTAATTCGGAAGACTTGCTTCTAATCTTCCAGGACGAAGTAAAGCTTCATCAATCATATCACGTCTATTCGTCATCCCAATAACAAGAATATTATTCAGCTGCTCTACACCGTCAATTTTTGAAAGCAGCTGATTTACAACAGTATCGTGAACTCCAGTATTCCCAACTACACTACCTCTCGATTTGCATATAGCATCTATTTCATCGAAAATGATGATGTGCAAACCACTGTTTGGTCCCAGCTGAAAGTAATATTTATTCATTAATACAAAGTACAAAATAAAAAGAAAAAACTGTTGTCTTCTCATAAAATATTACTTTTCTCTCTTCCTCCTCAGCATCAGCGAACAGTCTTCGGACATTGGCTTCGCTCTCGCCTACATACTTATCTAAAATCTGTGGACCATTTACGATTTTCGGTTCTTTTGCATTCAACATTTTTCCAATTTGTCGAGCCATCAAAGTCTTTCCCGTTCCTGGGGGACCATAAAGAAGAATTCCTTTTACGTGTTTAAAATTCAGCTTTGCAACGACATCAGCTGATAGAAGTCGGGATGCAAAAGCTCGTCTAAAAATATCCGTGAATTCTTTATTTAAACCTCCAATTCCCATGTCTTCAAAGTTCCAATCAGGATTTATTATCGACTGACGAACCATCTTTCCCATAGATTTACCAACTAGATTCATTGTCGAATTTATTGCTTTTTCAAACTGAATTACTGTATCACCTAAACAACAACCAACTTTGATTTTTCTCGGTTTGATATTTTCAAACTTTACAGCTATACAGTCGATGGCCTCTATGGATTTTACAACTACTTGGAGTACTTTTTTGTCTAAAAATTGAAATGCTAACAACTGTCCGACAGTGAATACCTGTCCTGAGAATTGGAGGAGAAAGTCTTTGGCCATTTGATCAGTGTCATAGGGTTCCAGAGAATTCCTGAAATATTTTTACATGTTCATTAAGGCTATTACAATTTTTAAAAAAACTTAGAATCAAGAAGATTTATTTCTTTTTCAGAATTTCTAAGAAAATAATGGAAAAACCTACGTTTTTTTAACCAAAAAGTCGACTTCAAGAACGATGTTGCAGACCCATGCTGAATTTGATGCTTCCAAGAATTTGTATGGTCGAACGTCAATTTCTTGAAGTAGGGACAAGGTGGCCCATTTTCGTTGTAAAAGCGAGAATCCAATAGTTCCACGAGATATGTCATAATGATATCTGACACAAAATATGAAATGCTGATTTGGCCCTGTTATCACTTCGACGTACCTAAAAATAATTTAATTGTGTTGACTTTATTGCAAAAATGTTTAATTAAAATGGAAACCTAAATAAAGTCTTAGTAAAAAAAAGGGAATAAGAAGATACGTAAAATATTTATACATATATTATCATTTTAAATTTTATTGAAGAGTTTTAAAGTATACAAACTTGATATTAGAAGGAAAGTCATTCACATTGATAATAGCACAATTAGTGTAGCTCAGTTCATCCGTAGGACACTTGACGGCTTTCATTTTCTGAAAAGAATTATTTTATTTATAATAAAAACCAATAGTTATTGATTTATTATCGATTTTGATTTTATAATCTATAATATAATGATCGCTTATATAGCTTGATGTATAGGTTAGACTTTTCAAATCACTCTTACCATCACTCAAAGAAACTTTATTGATGAATCTCAGAATCTAGTAATTAATATCTAGTTTTTGAATCTAAATTTGCAAAAATTGACAAAATTGAATCATTAATTTCATTAATATTAATCTGAAACTTACCAGTGTTGACATCTTCCCTGTCTCCGCGTTATGACAGTTCTGAGAGTTATGTCAACACGGGCCCCTGTAAGCATGCAACCAGTTCTTCGTATTTCGAAGCATGCATGTTTTTAATTAGTTAAACTGATAGTAAAAAACTCAAAACACTCCATTTTTTAATTATTTAAACTTAAAATGAAAAAATTGGATTTTATTTGCATTCTACCTATTTTTTTAAACACTGAAAAGACCGGGAAAATTTCAAAAATTTAAAATTCGCTCACCATCTTTATATATTGTATTTAAATTAATTCCAATTACTTCTCTCATTAATTTGGTGGATAATTTGTTTAATATCATGTTTTATATTACAAGTCATAATGACAGTATAATCTTCATAAAAAAATCATTTCTTAAGATTTTAGTATTGGGAAAATAGTTTTAGTTTCTGAAAACCTAATTAATAAAATAATAAAATAGATACCTTTTTTTATTTCGAATTAAATATTTTATTACATAGTTTTTCAGAAACTAAAACTATTTTTTAGATACTAAAATTTAAAAAAATGATTTTTTAAGAAGATATTAAACAAATAAAGTTCAGTCCCATGCGTCCTATGGTCCCATGCATTTGGTGCCAATGTTTATGCGGTTTATGCACCAGAGTACGGCCATTTTGGATTATTATGTCACAACGTGAAATACATATTTGACTGATTACAAATTAATCTTGATTATAAATTAATTCAATTTTGATTCGCGCGCTTAAAAGTTTGACCAATGGGAGAATTTCTTAAGTGATATGTGCTGTAATGCGCGCAATGCGCGTACAAATAGCGAGTTTTTTGATTGGGAAGTGGGATTAGTGGGAACACTGGTGACTGGACACTGCTGCTGCTTGTGCCAGCAGCCCACATTTAGCGGACTTCGCGTGTTACTTCGCAATTGTAATTTTATATTCGACAGTTTCATGCAATTTCACGCATATTGGCCGAGTCGGAACGTTTTTATTACGTCTTCGTAAAAAAATAATCAAGAGGAAATTAGTGGGTCGTTTGTATTTCTGGAAAAATTCAACGTTTCTCACTGTCCTAAAGGTAAGTCCTAGAGTTCAATTGACTTTGATTGGTTTACTTGAAGAGTTTTTGCGCTAATTTGCAGGTGAAAATTGCACAGAGTGCTCTTGACTGAGCGATCCATCTGTTTCAATAAATTCGTCAATTCAGCAGACCGTCCAGCAGGGCGTTACCATTTTATATGACTTTTCTTCGACGACAAGGTAAGAATCTTAAACTTTATCTACTTAACCGTATCTTTTTCCTCGTGCGAGGTTCCCGACTGTGTGCTGGCTAATTTTAGAAACCAGCCATTTTGGTCAGGAACGTGTTCGCAATTTAACGAGTATTCATTTCTACGGAAGTGAGTCTCTTTTCTTTCTTTTTTCTCCCCTCTGCCCTCACGATGCTCCATCTGATTATTAAAAAGTCTTTGCTTTCGTAATCAAATGTGTTTTATCAGATGGAATCATAAATGATCGCGAATTGCACCAACTTTAGGTTATTTCGTCATCTCGCCACGAGTCACAACGTGGAGATTTTGCTTCAAAAACGTAAAAAAAGTGTATTAAGAATTAATGATGACTCATTTTATATCATTATATAAATCGGACTATATAAATTTGTCAGATCGACTGGTGTCAATCAGGTTTTCGGTTTTCAAATTTTGGGATCTGATTTCATAACCTCATTTTTATAACTTCCTATAATCCCTATAATCTATCATTTTTATAACTGTTTAAACAAAATTTTAAATTGTAATTATAAAAATTCGAAATTTTCTAAAAATAAAGATAAGGAAATTTTATTCATCCATTCATTGGTTTTCAATTTAAATTATGTAAAAAATTACTTTCAAGTTTTATGTTACGAAACTCCTTTCATATTAATATTTGCAAAATTTTTGGTAAGTTGACCATAAAATTTCGTGGGATGTAGGCAGTAAGTAGGAAGGTTTATAAATATTACGTCTATTTTTGTCTACAATTCTCTCTTACTAGCTACAAACGTTTAACTTGTGCAAACCATCATTGAAACTTTGTTTTGTTTAATCTAATCTTGTCAGTTGTTATCCTCTTCCGCCATGGCTAGATATTTTTAAGAGTGCATATTCAATTTACCTATATATCCAGTTGGATGTTCCCTTTAGAAAATAAAATTTTATTTGTCTTACATTGGAAAGAAAATTAATTTGGTAGTTCTAGGTAAATTATTTCACTTGTTTTTGCTTCGTTTTGATATCTTACAATGGACATTAGTCATTTTACCATTGATAGCGTAAGATTACTAACAGTCGAATGTAAATCAAAGTTCAACAGATGTTTCATTAATAGCAATTAAACTTATTTTTTGTTATTTAAATTTGAATTATCAAATGAGAATCAAATAATTCCACGGCATGGAAAGTACAATTTATTACGTTATCAGGTGTATAAAAAATGATTCATCATGCAGATTGTGTAACGAATACAGAATATTTTTTAAAAATGTAATGAATTCTTATCTTATCCGTTTGATACCCAGCTTCAATTTCAATCTGTAATCATGCATATACTCATCCAATTCGCGCTAATCTTATTTAACTAGATTTTTTGTTTACTTTCAATGAAGACTTAGCAGTATCTTTCACACCACTTGAAGAATGCAGTAAGCAAGGTTTTGATTTCTTTAAGAAGAAACATGATCCTGATTTCGTATTAAAAGGGTTCTTATATTTTCAGAATTGAAATTGCTGGCTGTAAAATTTGTGTAAACCTCCCTTTGAGAGAGTCAACTGAAAGTGCCACTTTTTTTATTTATCCAGGTAGCCTCGTCTGACCCTTTAATGTACATACGTAGACTTTTGGTAGCTAAGTAAAATAATATATTAATCAATTCTCAGTAATTCTCATTCAAGAGAAGAATTGAATTTCAATGCTTAAATATTCTAGTAGTCATACATTCAGCTGCTAATTTGAGAGCAGGTGCAATTTCAAAGCACACTAAGAGACCTGAAATTTCATCTTTTTAGGCATTAATTTATGAAACCGTCCTTGGTCTAAGCACGTTCTTTGGTCTATCACGCGAATTCTTGGTGTCTTTGAGTGCTTCCAGCTTCTTTTGAAGTTTTATTACATAAGATTGCAAGCATCTTACAAGCAGCACAACTTTGATAAGGCATTGTTAATTCTAATATGAAGGTAGTATCGCATGTCAGTTGTTTACTGAATACATATTTACGATTGTGATAAAACATGCCTCACAGCTGTCAATGAAAGTTTGATATGTACAAAAGTAGTTTCATTATGATTTCTCTTTGTAGAATTGCATTCGTTATAAGTTTGTTAGAAACTTCTAACAGTAATATTAAAAATTTGATTTTAACTTTTTTTAAACTGTGCGACCGATTATTTCTCTGACACTTTCGAGCAAATTTCCTTGTCATGTAAGTCAAGTGACGTGGCATGAAGAGAATGTTGTGTATTCATAGACATTTATGTCTCAAAGTAAATGAACTAAAAGCGACTCTGGTTAAAGGTCGATATTTAAGGTTCGTAATGAATCGATTGAAACTTAAAGACAAAAAACCTTCCTACTGTTTATTTTTCTAGTTTTGCATAATTTACACGCATAATTAGTTCGGATTATTTTTAACCTTGTGATAAGACAGTCTATGTTATTGGCTTTACTTGTTTCGATTATTCTTATTCTCATAACAGTCGAGCAGAAATTGGATATTTAGTTTAAAAAATTTGCTAATATTTAGCAATAAAGTTAATTTTAGTTGTAAAATCAATTTTTTCGTATTCATTTTCAAATGTTTTACATACATAAATTGTAATTAAATTTTCATTTAATTTAATTTTACTAAATATTTTTTTTACACTCGAAACTGCGATTTCAAGAAAAATTCTTATGGTGTCGCATTCCAGTGTTTCTCCTCATCAACAGAGGAAAACATCTGAGAGTCTTCCGCACAGCTAATCAGCATATTAATCAAACCTAGGGTTTCATCTCTTGCAACTTTCAATCCAGCTACCCGAAGCTTCAAGAATTCAATTTACCCCTTTATCCCCCACCTAGATTGAAAAAACAATCCATTGTCAGATCGAAAATCATCAGTAGTAGGTTTTCCAATTAAAATGTTGCAACTCTAGCTCAAATGGTTTTGAAATCGATGGCTTCTAGTTTTACAAACTGTTCTAACATCTTCTGATGTGCGAAGCTCGGTCTCCTTGAACTTGAAGTGTTGTCGAGCCGGTGGTTTCCGGGCCGCGCCGGAAATGCAGCATTCACCCTGACCTGTCCTACCGCTAGAAATTTCCGCATTGCTGGACGAAAACTGGTGAAAATCTGACCTTGCTTGAAGTTTCCACGTTGGAACGTTGGACAACGTCGACGGTACTCGTACGGGAATGCATACCGATCAATAAGCCGCTCTCATATGTATATACCAGACCTGCGCGTCTGACGACGTAAACGCATACGCCTACGCCTATCCGATCCGGGACCCGTACCCGGAGTAATCGTTCGTGTTCCTCTCAGTTGGAACTTCCACTCTTCAGCAATTGTACATCCGGCTCTCATCTTGCTCTTACAAAAAATTCTCGTCAGAATCGGTTACCAGAAGTCCAAACTAAGCGAAAACGGGCCGACAGCAGCCACCTTTAAAACTTATGCGTCTACGTCGAGCAGGTAACATATTGTAGTTTTATTTTCGAATATTCGAATGATCACATACTGAAGTTTAGAAAATTTCTTCTCATCGGATGATACCTTCTATGTCAATCCTGATAGTAGTGGGAGTCTTGTATAGATAGTAATCTCACATGCTGGTGATTCAATTAATTAAACTATCGACTTAGACTTTACTTACGGTTACAAACTTTGAACTGATTCCCTATCGCTTTGCTAGACTAGAATATTATGTTGCTAGGGTATGTCGATAAAGCTCGTTGGGCATATACCGTGCATTATTGACGGTCAATTGCTCCGCTTTGATTTAACTTGGGGTCCAGATCCTCATCTCTCTTCCAGATTTATTCTTTTCATCCTCTTCACACCATGGGAACTTCCTGACCTATCAAATGTTGGGCATTTGTCCCCAGATCGGTGATTCAGGTTCCATTATGGAACTCAACAAATCCTAATTTGGTGCGGAAAAATAGAAATTTTTCATTTTAGAGTTTTAGAAAATAGTCAAAGTAGCAAGTGGGTCCAAAAAACGCAGCTAAACTTTAAATCTCTTTATATGTGCGAGTTAGAACTGTTTCTATAAATTTGTATTGCATATTTTAAACAATCAATTAAATATACTTATATTTTTAGCGGTGGACATAACCCGAAACCGTCGGTATATCATCAAAAAATAATAAATACTTTAATACTTAAAGAATAATAATCAGTTCTAATTAACTTAAGAAGATATCAATTCATATTTAAAATGTAACGATAACTATGTGAATGATAAAAATAAGTATAGATTGCACTCTAGAAAACAACCTTTTAAAAACTATATTCACTATCTATATTCAATGAAAATTGACGTGTCATATTCGTATAGCAACACTTGATATTGATACAATATTGTAAGTAACACACACTTGTATAAACTATTGAATTAATTACAAATTTCAAAAGCATATTTTATTTTCGTAGCTTCGATATATTTGCAGAAGGCTTGTAAGTTTTTATGAGTCATTTATTTACTGTGCCTATCTTGAAATTTAACGACAAAATGTTGCTTCGATAACATTTGTTTTCCTCTGAATCTATGGTAGTTTAATAAGTTTACCTGTTATTTGACCTCTTGTCGTAAATTATATTCAAACTTAATGTAAAAATTAAATGATATATTGTCTCATTCTTTTATAATAAAATTTAAAATAAAATTCTAAAAATTTGCTCAAGAAATTTTTATTAGTTGTATCTCATGAATATTTTCCGTGTAGCGTAGAAATCCACGCGTGCAGTATTTTCTTTCCATGTGAGAGATTCGATAAAGGAAAGCTCATGAAATGTTTGCTTTTAACGACCACGTTCGTTGCAGCACGTTGAAATTCGATTAGTTTGAAATAATACACGAGTTTGACTTTTATTTAGAGCCAATTAAAATTTATTTACCCTTTGTGTCGCAAGGTTAATTATTATAGATAAGGACAACTTTTTCCAGAGATAATCTTTATTTCATATTTTTTATAAGTTAAAGCTTTCGAAATATTTTTCCAGTAGTACAAGATTTCCGCTTTGTCAAAAAAAATCAAAGATAATTTTGATATTGTTTTGTTTCATGAAATTCCTTGACATTTGGTGACATCTAGAAACTTCATGTATCAGTTGGCAGTCGCAAAACAAATATTTTTATGTGAATAAAACCCCGCGAGTGATTTTCGCTATCATGATCTCAGGGTTTTCTGGTTCTCGCGAAATCTATTGCAATGATCGTTAGCCGCAGAGTTAATTTAAAATACAATAGATTCAACATCCAATATATCAAAATATAAAAATTCCAATGACAGTTCTAAAATTGAAAACCTGCAGGCTAAAAATGAAATATTTACAAATTCCATAGACATCACTCATTCGATCTGTAAATGGATAAAATAAAGGTGCTTGAATTGGTTTTAAAATGGAACTGATTATTCGATATGAATATTTCAAGACTAAAATGCTTATTTTGGTTAAGATTTTAATTGGATTACATTTCTTTTGTTTCAGAAACATCCAGGATATCATCCAGAAGGAAAGGCTTGGTGTACAGTAAAAGCGGCGGTGGCAAGCCATTGTCCAGGTGTCTTACAGACGGCAGCACCATCCCCATCGCTTGGAATAATCGCTTATTACCGTTAAGTAGTGAATTGTCGACGACGTCGTGGGATTCACATTTTATTACGGGCCCGAGCAACGGACAGGCAGCGTGTATGATCATTGAAGACTACCCCCCCCTGCCCACCATATCGAGGCAAACCCTGCACCAAGATACCACCCAACGATTTTTAAATTTGGTCCTGCCTAAGCACAGGACCTCAAAATTTTCCAGGTAAATATAAAAACATTTTAAACTCTTTTTTTGTGCTAAAAAAAAGATTATTAAATGCTAATGAATTTATTTTTCATTTTCAGTAACAGGCATCGAAAGCTGCAGCCGTTCAGAGAAACGTGACTGTCGTCATTGGGTAGTGTGGCGTTCCAAATCGCTAGAAACGAAAAGCACCCTGACGCGACACGTTTCAAGCTACCCTTTGGTAGCCGCTTCCAGGCAAGGTCACAGGTCGGCATTCAAACTGTCGCTCGGAAGCGTAGAAAGGAGATCTAGGAGACCAAGAACGAAGACGTTACCCACCTGAAAATCACGAGGACAAAGGGGAAAGTGGAGCGAGCGAATTGAAAAACTGTTTCGAGAATACTTTAATCACGTTGCATCAAGGTTTCGCAACGACGTCTCGTCATAAATTATCATCCGGACGAACTTACGAGCTTGCGAGGTTTAAGAAGCAAAAGCAACCGTTACCATGGGGAGCGTCAACGTCAATCGCAGCGTCAGCGATGCGTTTTATCGCTACAAAATGCCTAGGATTCAAGCCAAAGTCGAGGGCAAGGGAAATGGAATAAAGACCGTCATTGTTAATATGGTGGAAGTGGCGAAAGCCATTGGTAGACCTGCCACTTATCCAACAAAATACTTTGGATGTGAGCTGGGCGCACAGACTCAGTTTGACTTCAAGAACGAGAGATTTATCGTTAATGGCTCACACGATGCAATCAAGCTACAAGATCTTTTGGATGGTTTTATTCGAAAATACGTGCTCTGCCCCTCCTGCGACAATCCTGAGACCGAACTCTTGATCAGTGCTAAGAAGGGAACCATCTCCCAAGGTTGCAAAGCCTGCGGTCATCATGGCTTGCTTGAAAGCAATCATAAGCTTAACACTTATATCCTTAAAAATCCCCCGAGCTTGAATCCTGCAGCTCAAGGTAGTTCTCTCACTGAGGGCAAGCGTGGTAAGTTTAATTTTAAATTAAATAGATATAGAAACAAACATCAAGATCACCTAACTATAAAACAATGTATCTTTTACTTGTATAGTTCAATGAAACATAATTTTTGCAGCCAAGCGTTCCAAAAAAGCAAACGGTGATGTCAACGGCGATCGTTCTGGATCTCCTGATAGTGAAAACGCAACAGATATCGTGGTGGAAGCACCCAAGAAGATGGCAAACGAAGAGGATGACGATGACTCCCAGTGGGCGGTTGATGTTTCCGAGGAGGCCGTCCGAGCTCGTCTTCAAGATTTAACGGAGGGTGCGAAGGGAATGACCATCAGCGATGATCTCGAGAAATCTGAAAAAGAACGTATGGACATCTTCTACAAACTGGTGAAGTGTCGTCGCGATGCTGGACAGTTGGATAATCATAAGGAGCTTGTATCGGAGGCTGAACGTCTTGAAATCAAAACCAAAGCGCCGTTGGTTCTTGCAGAATTGCTTTTCGATCAAGCCATCGCCGCTCAAGTTAAGAAACATCGCTTGTTGCTTCTTCGCTTTACACATGGTGAATCAAAGGCACAAAAATATTTACTCAGGGGAGTCGAACAAATCATCGCTTTGCACAAGGACGTACTCATGCCGAAAGTCCCCGGAATTTTCAAAGTAAGTTAATTCTATATATCAGAAGAGCAAAATTTTCCAAACTTTAATATTTTGATTTTAAATTGAAATTTTTAATGTTCTGTTTTTTCAGCTCTTTTATGATTCTGATATCTTAGAAGAGAAAGCCTTTTTGGAATGGGAAAGCAAAGTCAGCAAGAAAAACGTTGGTAAAGACGTGTCTCAAGAAATTCATGACAAGGCTGCACCGTTTCTCACATGGTTGAAAGAAGCTGAGGAAGAAGAATCCGAGTCTGACGAGGAAGACGATGATTTGGAGGTACAATATTCATTTACTTTTAGGGAAGCTTTTTTTTTGTTCTTCCGAATTTGTATCTTGCAGAGTACAGTATTTATTGAAGCATACTTAATGGGATTTTTTTTCAGATTGAATATGATGATAGGGCAAAACAACCACTGAAGCAACAGCAGCAACAACTGCAGCAGCCCGTGAAACCATCTGTTGAGGAAGATGATGTGGGCGATTTCGACATCGATGCCATTTAAAAGAAATTACCCCGTATTGAGGACAGAGACAGATTTTAATTACGTCGAAGATGATGATTTTCTTATGAGATACAAAGCACGGAAAAATGCTGTCAGTTAAACGTAGATTTTCTTACTGTAAGCCGGAAATCGATTGAAGCCATCGATGTACGCATACATGCATATTCAAAAATTTTAACTATATCCAATTTTAGCAAGCCTCGTGTACGATGATATTTTTACTTATGTTTTTAATTTTATTCATATGAATTCTTGATTTCTTTACGCATTAGTTACTATCGAATGGTTATTCAATGTTTCTCGCCCCCCTTTCCTCAGCCTACACAAGAAACCTTTCTTCTACTCGTGAAATATTGTTAGGTTTTGAACGTTATTTAAGAAAAGTTGGCCTGCTAAAAGTGTCCTCTATTATATCTATTTACTATTCTAATGATAATTCAATAAACATGGTTTATCACATATTATGTTTTGCGTTTGGATGATTTTTCCTAGTCCAAAAGTTTTAGATTTTAATAGAAAATTTGTATGATCATAATATTTTTACCTACAGCTGATTAAACTTATTAAGCAATTAAAAAAACAAGGCCCTAAAGACATGGTTAC
>JAUESI010000007.1:8476089-8493016 GCA_032275145.1 Synergus laeviventris | reverse complement strand
TGCTTGAGTCTGCTAATCAAGTAGCCCGAAATCGCCTGAACAAAGGAGAACCACCTTTGTTTACATTTCTCGCGAATTTCCTCCAACACAAGTGCTTCTTCCTATTTTTGAAAATTAATTAGCTTTTATTGAATTATCGTCTCAACCGTTCATCTACTTCTAAGCTGAAACACGTGCGCTATAAATCGGATGTTTAACGTTATTTAATTTATTTTTCAGCGGCCCTTCCCTGCTTGATAATTTCCTGATTCCTTTGTAGGTAAAGCTGTGCATTGCAATATGTATTTACATCACTCAACTATCCTAATTGACCTTTTTAATAAAAATTTATAATCTTTTAGCCGATTTTAGATCAATTTTAAGGATTAAATCCGACTCTAAACCAACATTTAGAAATCGTGGCTTTAAATATTCATTTTCAAAATATTTTTTAATAACTATTTCACTCTGTAATAGGCGAAGGTTCCTTCTCTTGAATGGAAGAAATTTGGAAATCGAATTTCAAGGTTCCATTTTCGATTCTATTGGTGCATAAATAATTTGGCTGAAGATGTCTGTACCTGATGGGATTACCGTCTTCCTCGCGCGCCAGACGAATTTGTTCCGTCTGCTGGCATTTGGTATCGATTCACTTTGGATCGAAGATTTTATTTTCTTGAATTTTCACGTGCTTCGCATGCCTGTAGACTGTAGACTATAGTGTCTGTCGCATAAAAGTACAAGTTCTTTGCGCCTGCGTCCGATTATTGAGCCATTGATTTTCGTGGTCTTACGCGGCCCTGACATGGGGTAAGTTCGTGTTCAAAATAATATCGATACAATTGTAATTTATCAATTGCCTCGAGTGACAACATTTGTTTTGGATGAGTGGTTAGCGTCAGTATCAATGAGCGCGACTTTTTGTGGAGAAAGAAGCGTGTCCTTGCCCCTGGCTTTCGCAAACATGTCCGACACTCCAACTGCAATAAAATAACAATTCTTGAGTTTCCACTTTGCGACCACAACTCGTGATGATTCAACACTTTTTAGTTGATTTTCCTCATTTACAACTTGTTTATGCCTCTACCTTATTCGCTCCTTTTCTGACTTAAAAAAAACCTTGGTCAAATATCTATTTTGGAAATAGAAGAGGTAAAAACATAGTAGATATTTGCTTTTCAGCAAATGACTTATTTTCTTGTCATATTTTGAGCTGGACTAGCAATCAATTGCATACTTTTAATTGTAAGTAGCGATAAGAATTTATTTAGATAGTTATAACCACTCGTAATTTAATCGACGCATATGACAATTAATGAACTAGAATTAGGCTATGAATCTAATTAGAAGGTTAAAGATAGAAGAGGATTGACGGATTAAATTTACTAGTAAAAACTGACAAACTTGATAATCAATGATTTCTAGAAAAACCAGTTTGCATGTGATTGTTTAAAGAAATAATTCTTTTAGAAAGTGATGCAATTGGTTCAATTATTTGGTTGACTTTGTTACAGAAAAAAAATAGAACACATTGGCAGGATGACAGCCATGACACAGGAGGAGATTGTGGCCGGTGCTCGCACTGTTGCCCAAGGTCTGGAAACTTTAAGAGTGGAGCATAGTGGTCTTCTTCAGAGTTTGCAGTCCCAGGAAGCACCAGCGGCACGTGATAAGGCGACTTTATTGTCGAAAAACATTGAGATGATAGAACTCGGTCTTGGTGAAGCTCAGGTCATGATGGCTTTGGCGAGTCATTTGCAAATGGTAGAAGCTGAAAAACAGAAACTCAGAACTCAAGTCAGAAGGCTTTGCCAGGAAAATGCCTGGCTGAGGGACGAATTAGCGGGCACACAGCAAAAATTACAAGCTAGTGAACAAGCTGTAAGTTTATTTTGATTTATAGGTTTTTATTTTAAGAATCAGACAAGATTTCCATTTAGATTCAGATATTTGAAGTTGAGAAAATCTTTTAAACGATTAAATTATCTTTAAGGTGGCTCAAATGGAAGAAGAAAAAAAACACCTTGAATTCATGGCAAACATGAGACAGTATGACCCAGATCCGCCGGCAGACGATGAAAATGCTAAGGACAGACCCAAGGATGATCCTATAGATTTGTCACTGTTTCCAGACGACGATGCTGAAGATCGAAACAGTAAGTGTATGTTCAGTTTTTATTTCCTTCTACTCTTGAGCAAATTTTCATTGTTCGAACTCTTTCCAAAAGTCTGCGAATGTTATTAAAGTCAAAATCTTGTAAAGAATTTTTAAGATTTTGAAAGTAAAATTCTAAATACAACTTTGTTTCAAAAACATTTTTAGTACATCCATTGTCTTGATACTTTTTGCAGCAATGTCTCCGACCCCACCTTCACAATTTGCACAGCAAGTTAACGCAGGGTACGAGATTCCAGCTCGCTTGAGAACTCTGCACAATCTTGTTATTCAATATGCAAGTCAGGGCCGTTACGAAGTAGCGGTACCACTCTGTAAACAAGCCTTAGAGGATTTGGAGAAGACTTCCGGTCACGACCATCCAGACGTGGCCACGATGTTGAACATTCTCGCTCTGGTTTACCGAGACCAGAATAAGTACAAAGAAGCAGCGAACCTTTTAAACGACGCATTGGCCATCCGCGAGAAGACTCTTGGTGAAAATCATCCCGCCGTCGCAGCCACTTTAAACAACCTTGCCGTTCTTTACGGAAAACGTGGCAAGTACAAGGAGGCTGAACCTTTGTGTAAACGTGCCCTGGAAATCCGAGAGAAGGTTCTTGGACGCGATCATCCAGATGTAGCCAAGCAATTGAACAATCTTGCCTTGCTGTGCCAGAATCAAGGCAAGTACGAGGAAGTGGAGCGCTATTATCAACGAGCACTAGGAATCTATGAAGCTAAGCTTGGACCAGATGATCCTAACGTTGCGAAGACGAAAAATAACCTCGCATCGTGCTATTTGAAACAGGGCAAATACAAGGGTGCTGAAGACCTCTATAAAGAAGTATTAACCAGAGCCCATGAGAGAGAGTTTGGTGCTATCGATGGCGATAATAAACCTATTTGGCAGGTATGAAATTCATTAAAAAATTACATAACTTGAATTTTATCTTTTTATACTTAAATTGATATTGCAATGTATGATTGAATATTTGCTAGGTTGCTGAAGAAAGAGAAGAAAATAAGCATAAAAATAAAGAGAATGCTCCTTATGGAGAGTATGGTGGATGGCACAAAGCAGCAAAAGTTGATTCGCCTACCGTGACGACAACACTAAAAAACTTAGGTGCACTTTATCGACGACAAGGAAAATACGAAGCCGCAGATACGCTTGACGACTGTGCGTTAAGGTCTCGAAAGGAAGTGAGTTTTTTTTATCTTAACACATTGATATTCAATGTAATTTTAAGAATACAGATTTATTTGAAAACATGAAAACCAGGGCAAGTTAAAACTTCATTCTATTTTTTTCCTAACTGTATATTTTATTCATTTAAAAATGTCAGCATTATCAATTTTATAAGATATAAAGTTAAAATTTCCATGAAATATAAAATTGATAAAGATATTAAAGATTTAACACATAACCTTCAAATGGTGTTAGATTGTAACACAGATATTTAATAAGATAAAAAAAGATTGGTTAAAGAAAGTTATAAATATTAAGAATAAGTATTTTAAAGCTTGTTACTTATTTTTGTTCCAAGCAGCACGTTCAGCAGGTAAGAAGCAATAGAAAGAGGAGACTTATTTTGTTTAGTATTTGATGTTTAATTTATATTTGAAGCTACAGTAGTTCAGTGGAAAAGACTTATTATTATTAGAAATTGATTTCGATACTTAATTCTCACTTTGAAAGCTTTTAGGACTTTCTTCTATTCGTTGCCTTTATGTATTCTTTTAAGATATGTTGAAGCTTGAAGCTATTTCGTTTCAAACGAGTATAAGCCTTCTACAACATGTCTTGAAATTCTTATTAACTGGTCTGAAGAAAGGTATCGACTCTTTTTTTTCATAAAAAAATGTTTCTCAGGCACTGGATCTCGTGAAGCAAGCAAAAGTCGCACAAATTTTAGGAGAGGAGAAAGGATCTACGAGACGCGGCTCTAGGTCTAGTCTGGCAAATAGTGAGCACGAACAACAAGACGAGGTGAGCAAGAGGAAAAATTATTTATAAAAAAAACATTAGTCGCACCGCATGCATTAGCACACCATTAGATGTCTACTATCCTTTTTCTTCTTTCTTTTTGTTCTTTTTTCGTTATCCGGCCTGATCTGACGATTCGTCGAAACGACTCACAGTCGCAGGGTTCAATGCCGCTGGTTCAAAAGGCGCTGCACGAAGGACAGTCTGGCCACCACGATGCTAGTCCTAACAAACCCGGTTTTAAAAACAAGATTTTTCACGTTTTAGGAATACACTCCTCTACGTAGAACTTTGTCTAATTCGACGAGTTGCCTGTTGTCGTATTATGTTTACCAGCCTGGGGTATTTGATCCACGTTGTTAGAGATTTTTGCTTTTAGGATACTCTCAGATTTTTATTTTACGCGAGATAAAATCTCATTGACACAAGCCTAGCTTTTAAACGCGTAAACTTAAAGTGCGAAGCACGTCTCGTATTTATCAGTGAAAATGATAGATTAATCAGTTTGAAACAAATCACGACGCGATCTAAAAGGATCCATTTATTTTTTATTCTTTTTTTTTAAATGTATTATCTATGTCTTTTGCATTTCATAAATTGGTGTTAAATGTTGTGTACGATATTATTCCAGTATTTTTCAAGCTTTAAATGTATTTCTGCTATCTGTGATAGGACTATTGAATTTTTATTGAAAAATACGAGGAAATATAGTGATTATGCAATATTAGTTTGTAACTTACAGTGATTTTTCTTCAAAGCATTTTATTGTGTCACTTCCAACTGTTACTTTGTTTTACTGACGAAGTGTTTCAGGTGTTCTTTGTTAAAAAGGAACGAAAAAAGGCATTTAAATTGCGTAAGAGTAGAAACGAGATTTCGAAGTCAGAATCAGTATACATTTTTCTTTCGACAATTCTTTCTCGTATCGTAGAATAACCATAGTTATGTGTTTTTTAGTTCTTGATTATCATGTGTTTTACACGTCGAAGGAAAAATGTGAATGTTCTAAAATGATTAAAAATATTAAAAATTTTACAAATATCAAAAGGATTGAGAAGATTAAAAATTAGTTTTTTACTTCCGCATATGAGATCAGCTTTGCTCAACTATATAAATTCGGTATAGACCAGCAAAGATAATCGTAAAACTAAAATTTTCCACATTTCTCCATATAAAATACACATGTTTATTTTAAAATAACGATATTCACTGAAATTTCACTATCAATTTTACACGCTTTTACTCTTTATTCTTAAAAATTATTTTTATAGTAGATAACCTAGTAAAATCAAAAGTATAAAATATATTAATTAGAGATCAAGAATGTTTTACGCTAGCATGCTTTTACTGTTTACTGTTGTTTTATCGTAATACTTTGGGAGAAGTGTTACGGAAATGGAGATGTTGTGTTTTCCATTGAGCTCAGTTCCATTTAGTAACTTCGATTGTGTCCTAAGAGCTAATAATCTACTACGTACGGGGTGTCTCGAATTAGTTCGAGTCCTTTTAAAAGTTCAAAAATCATAATTTTAATAACGAATAAAATTCGCATTTTAACTCTTCGTGCGCTTGTATTATAATAAATTACCCGTACAATTAGCTTAGTTAATAATTAACAGAGATTTTAACAGACTGTAATAAAAAAGCGCCTTCAATTTGCTTCGGTTCGAGGCACCTTGTATTATATTTGACTAGATAGTTTAATTTGATTGACTATTAATATATATTTTTAATTTAGCGTTAGATAGGAAAATAATCTGATAATGTTTATCTAAGAGAATAATACCTTCTAAGAGAACATTGTGAAACATGTTATATGACGTGATGTTAAACAAGAGAGAGTAGTGCCTTGATACTTTAATAAAGAAATAAATTATTTTGTAAGAAAAGTTGTTTTATCCAATAAAATTTTACTGGATTATGCCTTTAGATTTAAATGACAGATTTAGAAGATTTTGGTGCTTCAAAATGAGTTTGTAGAGATGAAATTATGATTATGAAGTTCCTTTAAAAATTGGGGCGATGCAATATTGCTTAAGTATCAGTATTAATTTTCCCAGCACGCATTTGTGTTTAACACTGTGTAATCACTGGAAATATTGTGCGTTGTCGTGTTAATTTTTGAGTTGTGCACTGCGGGCCATTAGATACAGATTGATCTGGAAAACAGAACAAAAGAAGAAGATTGGCATTTGCATAAACAATTTTACAGGTGCGTACACGTAGAGTTTAGATTTGTATAAACCTTTTCATAATTCTTTAGTGCACATCGTGGCTTGATTTATACATTCGTCGATTTGTCGTAAATGTTTTAGTTTGTTTCGCACGAGTTTTATCCACTGATAATTTACAAAGAACTTGTTTCTGCAATCCCTTATAAAGTTTAATAATATATCTGAGATAGGTTCTTTGTATAGTATGACCAGGAGTAATATTTGAAGACCATTAGTTATTAGCAATAGTCAGCAATATATAAACTTGTATAATTTAGAAATTTCTATTCGTCTTTGACAATAATTATAGGGATTGTATCTTATCGTTTTGGCTTTGCTTTTTGATTATATGTTTCACATTTTTGTATTTCATTACACATTTTTGTAGTGCGCTGTAAATTATTCCTTTGATTGTTTTATTATCATTATGTTATAAATGGACCATATATGTACTCATAAAAACCTCTCGTCTTGATCTAAAATATATAAAATTAATACTGCTTTCTTGATTTTTTGGTTTGAAAATATAATCAGGGTATCTATCAGTAGATCTAGATACCCTATGAATTTTTTTCATTGTTTGTTAAAAAAATTCTTTTAAAAAAAGATCAAGTCAATTTTTAAAAAAAGGTTGGCATTCAAAATTGAGCACCAAAGAATAAAAAACTTAGGTCTTACAGCTATGTTCTTTGAAAAATAATTTGAAATAATGTCTGATTTTATTTTTATTAATAATTATTTAAAAGACTCGAGGTTGTAGTTTCTATTGAAAACTCATGGTAGAAGGTGCAAATTTTTTCTGTTATAGGAGCGAAAACAGTCAATTCGGGCTCAGTAGGGGGAAACATTTCCAGGGAGAATAAAACGAGGGATTTGAAGGAAGTCTAAGGGCTCTACAATGTTTCGTCAAAACGTTGATTTGATGCCTACTGTCATCTATTGACTGGATTGTTTCTCTATACAGCACATTCCAGAAGTTTTAAACGCGTCGCAAGAATTGAAATTTATTAAATTCAGACTGCTAGAAGTTGATAGCTGTATTGATGGTTAAATCCAAAAGATACTTAATCAAAGTTTTAAAGAAATCGCGAGCCGAGAAGTTAAATTTAATTGGCGTACTTCAATTCCAAAGTCGTATTATGCACGGCGATCGATATTGTAATTCAAAGGCTGAAATTTTAATTTGCTAGCACATTGGAAAGTTGTATGTACACATATCTTTTTATTACTGATTATACTATAACATTTGAAAAGATCCTCAAACCAAGCAAAAAAAAAGACAGGGGTATTTTTAGTCCCTGGGATATTAAAACAGTTTCGCATTAAGTTGTATTAATTACGAATACCGATTTTTTAATGACACTAAGATTTATTGTAAAAGCTAAATGTTCGAAATTAGTATTTTCAATTTTAATACGTACTAAGATTCTTTATCCTCTATTTATTATCGCCTTCTGCATTAGGATCTGATGTGATCCTTAAATAATTTTAATTTCTCACGTCGGTGCAATCATTGCTCTAAAATTATAAAAGGGATGAAATTTTCTTTAGAATCGAAGAGAAAGTTTGATCAGGGATTTTCTAGATCGCTTTGGTTTCCAATTGTGCTCTCAATAACCCTGGTTCATGCATTTAAAAATACCTGATATGTGCCTGAGAGCTAAAGGCCTACAATTTACGTTGAAACGTCACTCTTACTTGCGATTCCTTCCAAAAAAATCGTAAAAAGTTTGATCCGAGGCTTCAAAGCAGTTGCTTTTAGCTAAGTATTATTCGAGGAGAGTTGAATTAACCGTTATTTGACGAAAAAGAAATACTGCTTGGAGAAGCCATTTTTTATACGCCGAAACTGCAGTTAATTATTAGAATACGTGACCCTGTTCGATGTAGCGATTCTATCGGGATGATCTACTCAGAATTTTAGTTCAGGGCGAATGAATGCAATGTGAAAGTTTCTTTAAATTGTGAAAAGTTTTAGTCATTTGAATAATAATATTTTTCGTAGAAAATACCAAAAACCTTCTTTATTTAAAAGAGCCATAAGTTTAAAAAAAATAGGAAGACTAAAATTATTGAAATTTATATTGACTATTTCTCCATAGAATTCACGTTGTTTTTCACGTTTTAAGATTCATGACACGTTAGTTTAATATATATTGTACTTGTGTAGTTGGAAAGTTTGCCTGCCAGTGTACATCGCGTCTATGAAAATACTGATTGGACATATTTTTAATGCAGAAACCACTGATGTGATATAATCTTAGCTTAAGAATTTTAAAAACGGTGTTTGTGAATTACAGCAAGTATGGCAAATCACTTTGCAAGCGTATACAAAACTACTTACAAAAGTACTTTCGGGTATTCTGGCTCTCAGGTGCAAGTATTGTTATTCGATGATGATATTATGTAAGCTTTGGTTTATAATAAACATTTAAACTTATGTTTCTGGTTTCTTCATCCAAGCACTTTTTTAAATCAGTTTTATCTTCAAAGTTTTTTGAAACCACATTTATCTGTAAAATTGATACCTTTGTCGATTAATTATTAGGTACTTAATATCAACTAGTCTAAAAATGGTCAATACTTCATTAATCCAGATAATTCTGATCAGGATAAAATTTAGATATGTACCTAGATAGAGATTGTGCAGTCGACAGACATAAAAAAACTAAAGCTCCTACTATTAATAAATATGATGACAGTCACTGATACGAGTAGAAAGTATCTGGCATTTGATAATAGTGATAAGACGTCATTCACCTACTGGAGAGAAATGCCGTTAATTTAATTTTATAACTTTTATAAATGCCTCGTCACTTTCCTAAATCCTATAAAGACCAAATAATATAGTAAGAAGTAATGATGAGTGTGGAATTGTACTTGAATTATATATTGTTTTTTGAGCTTAGAATTACATGTTAAAGTAACAATCATAAAAAGTGGACGAGACTAATGATAATTGATTACATGTGTATTGTGTATATTTCAACAATTCAATATTTAAAGGTCATAAAGTCTCTTTCCAGAGATGAGGCTGTCAGCACGAACAGCATAAATTATACTTTTGCTTAAAATTTCCAATTTCTTCCAAATTTGGATATCTGCTGGTTTACTGCTTTTGATTACCTCACGAATCATGACTCAGGTATGAGTCTTCAAAGCGCTTTAGGTAATTTGTAACAGGTACACAGGCCACAATTATAAATCTTTTTGGATTTATTTGCTGTCTGTTGAATTACTTCAATATTTGAGGAATGCGAAAGTTCCGCATCGTCGTAAATAATGGCAGGTAATTGGGATATACAATTTCTTTGTCCGGACGCTCCGTAGATTCGTAGATGAATCGTTCGAAACTCCGGAAACAGCGTTTAAAGCTTAAACAGTACGAGCGGAGGTGTACTTTATTACCTCAATAACTATTTATTATTATATTTCCTTATAATTTTCATATAAATTGTATGAAAGTCACAAGGTAACAAGGCTGAAGATTTGAGTTACCTTCATAAATAGTTACCTTCATGCTGAATCACAATAGATATATAAAATAAGTTCAAAACGAGTTCAAAAATTTATAAAATATTATTGAGTATTTTAGATGATTATATACACAAGATTTAAACCAAATTAAAAAATATTTCACGATATTTTAAAAGATTTTAGAGAAATGAATATATACCATATATATTAAGAGATTTAATAGATTTTAAAGAATTAAAAAAATCTGAAATATTAACTGAATTTTAATAAATTTTAAATTTCGGAAATTTTTGTAAATTTTTTTTTTTGAAGGATTGAAATTTTTCTGGTGATGAGTCTAGAGTTGTATTCGAATTATATAAAATTATTTATTGAGCGTAGAATTACATGTTGTAGTAATAATTATAATAATGTAGACGAGACTAATGATAAGTAACGACATATGTGTTTCAACAGACAAAACTATTGCGGAACTTACGCTTAACAGTACATTCGTATTGACTTGACTAGCATATTAGAAGCAATAACATTTCAATTGTATTAATTGAAAAAAAAGTAAAGCGTATTGAGGAATCTGACAATGATCACGTGAAGGTAGAAGATTTTTAATAAATTAGTTAAAAAGAAATGTACAATCAAAAATTAAAATAATTTTTACAGACTTTCAAAGAAATATCAATGTGATAATTATTTCTCCTCAAAATCTATATCTGGTCAACAATCATTTATATAAAACACATAGCTGATTTGTAAATTAAGTCACTTTTCTGTAAAACAAAATTATGAAATCTAAATTACCAGTACTACATCGAGTTTAGTCACAGTTCCTAAATTGAAAATAGATTTTCGATTACTTCTGTGGGGGCCAAATCAGCCTGGCCTGGTCCGACATGAGGTGTTTTTTTTTCTCTTCTATAAAATCGCTTATTGGGTCGTAAGTAAATGTGTACAACTTCCATTAAATATTATTTTTTCTTGCAAAATACAGTTCGCTTACATGAGTACAATTCGTCGAGTCTCGTAGAAAGTACTTAAAATAGATCCTAAACTAGGCTCTCATTACACCTATTCTAAGATTTGTATCGAGCGACTTTTACCTTCAGTTTTCGGTCGTAAAAATTATAGAATAGTTGCGGAATGGACTTTACGTCCTTTCAAATCATCTTTTCATAAGACATTTTCAAATTGCTGATTTTTATCCACACACACTTTTTGTTACAAAGATTCCAGGGATTTTATTAAAATGTGATTCGAATATCCCTTAGAATTATTAAAGTTTATCGAACACGAGTAATCAGATTAGCATAAGTTCAAGATTCCATGGGTAGAATTCTCATCAACTTAGAATACTGATTAAGTGAGCAGATTTCTCAAATACTTGAAATTGTATAAATGCATCCACGATATTGGAATATTATCTTTTGCACTTTCTTAAGATATTTTTCTTAAAAGTAATTTTATCCAGAAAGTTTACGCACAACAAATTTTAATGGCAAGATATTTCAAACATCAATTAAGTTGAGTGAAAGGAAATTTAAAATAGTAAAGTGGTAACAATCCTGAGATTGGATTATATTAAAATTTTTTTAATTTGATACTTATTGTGTAAGTATTGACATTTGACATATAAAAAAGACTATCTACGAGGTTTATTAAATCGATAGGCAATCAGAAAGCTCTTACATCATTGTGTTCTGTTAATTACTTATCGATCTAAGGATTTCCTTGCAGTTAGCGATGCAGTTGTAGTCATCTTCTAATAGATATTTCCGAAAGATTGCACTGAACCGTATTTACTGATTAAATATTAAAAACTGTACGTTGAAGAACTTCTGCTGATATTGAGCCCAGATCTATTTAGACACGTGCTACTGATATTAGTTTCCAAAGATTTATGTATCCGTTTTTGGCCAAGCGATCTTTGCGTCTATTCTCTTGTAAGCGAAAAGGCAGTGTGAGAGCTCTTGGGGAGATTCTTGATCTCCGAGTAACGTTTCTGAAAAATTAAATTAAATTAGTTTGTAAAGTTTAACATTTTTTTAAATCAATATCACTCAGAAAAAAGAAACTGTTTATAATTGAGTTAAAAATACTTTACTTAAAATATCTTTTTTTAAATAGACCGGACAACTTGTAATAAAATTTGAAAACGATCTTAGAAAAGATAATCTCACCTTCTCCTTGAACTAGTTTAAAGAGGCCATAATCTTGAGGATTTGTACATCGGATTTTATGTGCGAGAATGCGACAAACGTCTCGGGTACTCATGTTTGGTCGTACAGGCAAAGTTCTCGTGTTGAGAGAACCATGAAGTTCGTCCGGAACTAGAATTCTTAAAACTGATGAACAGTCAGGTGATCCACAGCCCTGTTAAATAGGAAAATATATAAAAACTTTGTATGATTTAAAAGAAACTCCGATTAAGATAAGCTTAAAGTTTTTAACAATATTTTGAGTATTTAAATTGTTCAACACAAGAAGACAATTTTGTTTAGCAATTTTGGGTTTCATTATGTATAATTTATACATTAGCGTGGACTTACGTTCAGCGTGGACATTGTTCCCTGACTAGACTTGAAGGTTTTCAGGACATGAACAGCGCTGGAGAGAGTTGTAAGATAATATCCACCTTCTCCAGTGAGAAGAGAAGGATGTAAAAGGCCCCACATGTATTCAGCCTCAATTTCTGCGTCGATGACTCTTCCTCGGACCAATACCCAAACGAGCAGTGGAAGAAGATCGTCTGCCCCCAAAGTCACATGTCTACCGGAATTTGATTGCTTTATCTAGAATAAAAATTAATTTCAGTTCTTTTGGCTGCTCGGCTTTTACATATAAATATAAAAATTGATTTCCAGGGATAAAGGAAAATTTTTCGCTGAGAAGAACTTACAGCATTGAAAATAGCCGAAATAGTGGCAAGGAGGTTTTCTAGTTTTTCGAGTGGAGAATCGACCCTTTGCAGACGTTCAATGTTCTTCAGAATTTGTTCCACGCTTTGATCTGATGGTGGAATGATCTTAGGCTGCAAAGAATATTCAATTTTAGGAGCCATTCGTATTTTTATACTTGTACCATATGTTTAAATTAGGAAACATTTGCCAGACACATTTTCAAAAATTGAAATAATTAATACTTACTCGGACTCCCAGATCATGAATGTCCTTTCCTTGGGCGAATTGAATGCTCTCAGCAAGAGTGTTCAGGGAATCATTGGCTACATAATGTTCGATGAACAAACGATAGACATGTTCCCGAAGAGGACGAACAACAAGGCCCATCATAACTTCTTCCAAGATGGCATCCAAATTAAGAAACTCATTAGCTTTTAGTTTGAGTCTCTCTTTCTCAACTTCTTTTTCAAATTCTCGTTCTCCGTGTTTTACTAGGTAATTCTTCATTCCAGACATAAATTGTCTCATATTTCTCATTACGACATGAGGGCTCGCTTCTTTGCCTTCCTTGGTACATTGGATGAAATTTTCGATATTTTGGGAGAAGGTGGTGGATTTATCAGCTGCTAGATGCAGAGCATAGGCTCTTATTGTTGATCCTGTTCCTTTGGCATCTCGGCTGTTTAAAGATTGCAATCTTGGAGGTGCTGGAAAAAATAAATCAAATTTATTCAAACTTATTTGCAGAAGTTTGCAGTTTTAATTTCTCAAAAAGATTCAAATTCAACTTTTTTCTAGTTGACTTGTTTTGACTTTTGCAAGTTATATTTTTTGCATTTCATGCAATATTTTTCAATTATAAAAAATGAGACCAAATTTGTTTACAGAATTTTCAACATTCACGTACAAGATCCGGTTTATCGAGCTTTATCAGATTTGAATATAAGATACGATAAATCACGGAAGACACTTGATAGCTTACTTGAATGGCTTCTAAGAAATCTAGATTTTTCCCACCTCAGAAAATCACAATGAAAAGTTGACTTTATTACCAAGCTTCTAAATCAAGTTGACAATATTATTATATTATAGTTATGTCCAAGGTCTTAAGAAAAGGATATATTAATTTTTGGAGTGGAATTAGGAAATGTCTTTAGCGACCAAATTCACTTTTACAAAAAATATCGCGTATTGAAGTTACATTTTGAACTTCAATATCTCACTGAATTATAAAAATATAAATTCAGGACTTGTCTCAATCGTTGCAGCGGAGTTTTTTCCATATATCTAAATTGATCAAAAAAAAAATCGATTTTTGGTCGCTAAGCACCTTTCTTTACTCTATGTTACACTTATTATTTATTATTAAAGTTCTTACAAATAAGTGAATCCATGGATCGTTGAATCTTAATACGGAGATTTTTAAACCACTTTGTAATTTTTTTAAAAAACGGGCAGATTTTGAAGGAGAATTTTTTGTTTTCGACTTTGGTTTCAACGCAGAATTTGAGAACCTTCATTTTGATGATTATCAGTTTTCAGAAAATAATTTAAATTATTCAAAATATTATTGCTTCTTGTGTTTCAAACCGATTTTAAAAGTAGGATGCGAGAGTATTTCATAATTCGAAATAAAATATTTTTGTTGAACAGATTGAAAGCCATCAATAAATATGAAAATCTTCCTTGTTATTTATCAATTTAACAAGGAGCTAGTTTTGACTACAGAACTTTTGACTAGCTTGACCAAAAAATGCACGTGTTTAGCAATCAACTGAATCCGACATATTCTTTTAGATAGTCGAGAGTCGTTCTTGCCTTTGTAAAAGGCAAAGGTTCCGGAAAATCATAAGTAGTATTCATAAGTGGCTCTTGAAAAATCAAGGTTCAAAAATATTTTAAAAAGAGTTCTAGTTTATTTTTAATCTTGTAAATGTTGCTACAAAGACGCGCACTTTCAAGTTTAAGAAGAGGTTGAAGAGAAGATTAAGACACTGCACTGGTGACTCTGAGAAATGGAGTATACTTTTCACGAACCACAGTGACCGACTGTCGGCTTCAAACTGACTTAATACCTCTTGTAAAAGCTCTTCAGAGGTACCTAGGCAGATAGACCGCCTGGGAACAATAAGCACTTAAGGCAGGGATGACTTTATCCTCGGCTTTATCGCAACTGTACTTTAGATTCTGTCAAAGACCGTCTGTCGCATGTGGTTCAAGTTGAATGACAAATTTGTTATATATATACGTGTGTTTGATATAACTAGTCTACACTTTATGATCTTATAATGCAAAAATTGCTTAGAAGACTCCTCACTGTTTCCCCATTTTCAGAGCCTTCAGAAATATGAAAACTTAATTTTAGATTGAAATCTGTAGTCAGAAACTTGAGGAAAAAAAGTAAAAAAGGAACACATTTGACATAAAAAAATGTAATTCAGTGATTTTAAGATCAATTAAATACTTAAAAAATAAAAAGATTTAAAAAATGAAGATTCAATTACGTTTACAATTAATCCTTGTCCAAAGTAATATCTATATTTTTTCAAATGAAAATGTCAATGTTAATAGCAAAAATCAAATTGAAATGAAATCTCGTGGAAAAAAAATTATAACTGAATTGATCAGATTTCAAGCAATTCAGAACAATATACTTTTTCAAGTATTGAGCAATAATTCTGATAAACATTGTTGGGATTTCATTGAAGGTTCTTCGTATCTGATGTATTTAAATTCATAAAAGCTACTTTATTTACTTTTTTATATTTTTAAATATACTGCATTTTTTGCATTCTGAAAATCAGTTTTTGTTTACTTTTTCCTGATACTAAAAGCAGTTATTTAATTGAAACAGATAATTTAATTCTAAGAATCTGCAAAATCTTTAAATTACTTCCGGAAAAAATACGAAAATATTGTAATTTTGATAAGAATTTCCTATCAATGTCAAATAATGAATAGCGGAGAAACTTTTAAAGTCTCTTATCGGAAAAAGTGACATCCATAAACTTGAGTTTTAATGGGATTCAGGAAAACCAGCAAGATGAATAAGTGAGTATCCATATTCTTATAATTAATGTGACTTTCTAATAATTAGAGTGCATTGATAAGGCTAATCGGGTTTTACTGCAGACCTTATCGTCAACTAGGTATTTTTTTCTTTCAAAAAATTGCGTAGTTGTAAAAGAGATTGTAAATCGTATAACTCGCTCGTGTCTAAATATAAATATAATATAAAGTTGTTATTTTTTAAACATACTACAACTAATAAAAAGTCATAAAATTCGAAGATTATTAGATAATAGATACGTCATGCATTATGAAGAAAATTAACTCAAGGAAAGTGCTTCTAGAATATCTCTCGACTTTTCTCATCCACCTAAATTTGAACTTGAAGATGGTAGGAGGTCTTTAGAATTTGCTAGAATTACATTTACCCTATAGTTATCTCTATTAATTTTCAATTAAACTATATCGAGGTCTTTGACGAAAATAATCTACTTTTGTGTAATATGTACTTTTAAAAAATATGCACAAATCCAATTTAAATAACTCACTAATATCAATACCTTTTTGAACATCTACTGCAGCAAAGTAGTGTTTGAAGATAACAAGGATGATAAGATAAAATCTTCATGTTAGAATCACTCTTTTGTACTTCATCTGGCAAAAAACTTATCAGTTCAAGAACTAAAAATGATAATAATCTTTTGCACTGGTTTTTAAATCGAGAATTAATCAATTACATGAATGGAACGGTAAAGATAACGAGTGAAAGATGAAACTATGATCTATCATTGGACACTTCAGGAAAGATCTTGTAACGCCGAAAATAAGTTTTGATTCTATCTGTTAGAATTCATGTAATATTAGTACAAAAAGCGAACGAATATTATATCTTTAACAGTTTAATATTTAGAAAGAGGTGACTCAGTTCACTTTATACAAAGGCTATATCGCCGATAGACTCTATGGTTTTGTTTATAGAATCTGATATGGGACCACCTTATGAGTCTCTTATGCTTATGCTTTTGACCACACGTGTCAAGTTAGTTGCTCTCTTGCCTTGGTAGAATAAAGATCCATTCTTAAACCGTATATAATTTGTTTAATTATTTATTTCAAGCCCTACAACTTATAAGTTATGGGCCCAGGATTGTCGCTAAAATAAAATTTGTTAAACAAAAAAATACGGATTAGTAAAAACTAAATAATATGC